>LPNX010330031.1:363680-487191 GCA_001517045.1 Pseudotsuga menziesii
TAGGTATTTCTTGTTTTTTGGGTAGCGGGGTCCATCAAAAGTATGCAGTGTGGGTACTCGTTGGATGGGGAATCAAATTCTGCATCCAATGAGCTCTCCCGATCGAAATTTGAGTAAAAACACAATGAGATATGTCGAAAATATGAACAAAAAAAGTAGTTTTTTTAATGACAAATATGTCAATTCAACCATTATGGTTGACTTATTTTATTGAAATTCTATTGGTTCTTGAATTCCAACTCACAAAAACTTATTTTGGCACATTTTCTTATAAGGCCCATTTTAGACCCCAAATTTCCTCTAATGAATACCTCATCGGTAAAGGGCTTGATGCTATAGGGAAGGTGGCACTATTGGCTGATGCAGAGATCCCATCCTTGGTGAAGACACCTGATGGTGTACAGCTGTGGGTGTGCTGTGGTCGGCAATCCCAACTGCTTCATGACCTCTACTGAAATGAGGTTCTTTTGGCTCCCACTTTCGACAATGAACTATAGCGGGGAACCCTTTACCCACATCTGGGAATGGAAAAGATGCTCCTCTTGCTTTGAATCTTCTGGTTCTTCCTTTTGGATCTTCATGGTGGAAATAGTGGTGTTGGGCTTTGCATCGATAATATTCTTCCCTCTGTCATTCCCCTTCTCGGGTTCTAACTCAGTGTAAGAGTATGCATCTGATTTGGAAGCCTTTATCTCGGCCATTAGTTACTACCTGACCCGACACTCACTGGTGTTGTGAGTGGGGCTCTTATGGAACTTGCACCACTTTTCTGCTTCCTTCTTTGGTTTCACAGTTTTGTTCTTTGCTTGCAGCTTTAGAAATTTGTCTTGATTTTCCATGCCTTGTCTATGTACTTGGTTCTATGATTTGGGGGCACCTTTCGCTTGCTTCTGATTCACAGATCCAAAGTCTCACTTTTTCTGTTTGAATTTTTTCTCAATTTTGGCAGCATATTGGTATGCCGTACTGAGATGTCGAGGAACTCCATTTCCTCCTGAATGTATCTATGCAAACAACTACGATACTTTATCACCAAATGTTTCTTTGAATCTTTGATACCCAATTTGGTGCACAAGGTATGGAACAAATTCATCATCTCATGCACATCTTGATCTCTTTGCTACCGCAACATATTCCATTGTATGTACTTGTCCTCATAGCTCCCCATGGGATAATATTGTCCCTTTATGGAATTTCGAAATGAATTCCAAGTGGGTATGGTTGAGAACAGAGAGGGTTCCTCCTCGTCCTTTCTCTCACAATAGGTTTCCCACCAGTCCTTGACATGGGGGGTGGCTTTCAATAGTGAAAAAGTAATCTTTTCCTGGTTGGAAAAGTTGTGAACTGAGAAATATCCTTCTAATATATTCAACCATCTATCTATGACATCTGCATCTATTCAACCATCAAATATGGGAATGTCAAAGTTTACTTGTACCTTAAAGGCGTTGCGCCTCCAGAGTGGCTGCTAGATGCAGATGCACCGCCAGTGGAAAGTTGTTGAAGGATCTGGGAAAAGTTATCCATCATCGCATTTCTTTGTTTTTCAAGGGCCTCCTCGAGCAACATTTTGATAGGATATTTTTTGCACTCATCTTTCTTTTTGTCCCCCATGGGAGTCCATATGTATTTGCGAGGCTGATCTTGTAAAGGTTCAACCAAATCGAGCTCTAACTCTTTATACACCGCCCTCGTTGGGGACATGCAAAGAAGGATTGAGAAAGAGAAGATTTCTCTAATACCACTGATCCAAATTTATGCAGGAACACAACAAAATACACAAATAACCATAGAAACAAATATGCAGCGGAATTAACACGTCATTTCATTAATCAAAGAACTAAAAATTGTTTACATACAAAATAGAAATAAACTAGCTAGAGTGCTGGTAGCTTATCTTTGATAAGAGATGTGGTGGCTACTATTAATCTTGCACATTGATCTAGGAACAAAGAATCAATATCATCAAAGAATAATCAACAAATACTCATGAAATGGTGTTAATCGGAACCGAAATTGGTTTCCTCTCTGTATATTTAATAAACAATGAATGGTTTCAATACCAATGTCAAGCAATAGCTTGAATCCATGAGGAATTCAAATACCTAAGGAGGCAATTCGAATTGAATGAGTGAGTCTAGATTAACTGACTCTTAACCATAGGTTCACACTCAGTTAACCACTTGACCAAAATCCTAATTGACTCACCAAACCCTAACTAAAGTTGGAGTGCAATAAATGACTGAATCTCAACTGAAGGAGATCAAACACATGTCATAGCAAGCCAACCATCAAGTGCTAGTGCTCCATGACTTCAATGAACCTAGATGAGGTTAACTGAAGCTGAACTGACCATCATAAGTTGGTGGAGGTGCCATGTTGACTCCAGATCATTAAATAATAATAAATAATCATTAAATAATATATTTAATGAGATGAGGTGTCTTAATTAACTGGTTGAACTGATTGTAACCACCAGTTAGCAATTAGGTGCATTAATATCACTTAGATCACCCCTAGAGTGCTCCAGTTAGCCTCCTTGACTATAGGTAAGCGTGGGTGTGACTAGATGATGGTAATTAATGCTCCACTGATGTCAATTAATGTCAATTATAATTAGGATAGTGGTTTAACTAGGCCAATTTGACCAAAAAGAGTGTGTATGATGGTAAATGTCTCCAACACCCCCCCTTAAGCTATACTCAAGAAGAGTTAGAAAACATAGATGCATAAAAATGCTAGGTCCCCAGCAGCTAAGGCCATAGGTCACCATGTACAATGCTGAAACTGAAACAATGCTCAAAACAAACTAAGTGAGGAAAAGAGGGAAAACCTAGTGGGAAAACCCCCCCTCAAGCTAAACACTGAAAGTAGTCTGGATCACCCTGATGAACTCACCGACAATAGTGAATGGAGGTAAGTGAACTTCTTTTCTGAAAATCTCTTGGTGAAGATGTCTGCAATGTGCTCATCAGTCGGGCAATATTGCAGAATGATGCTCCTGTCATGCACTAGCTCCCTGATGTAGTGCATGTGAATCTCTACATGCTTGGTCCTCTGCCTAGTAACTGGATCTGTGGATATATTAATAGCAATTTGGTTGTCACAAAAGAGGACAGTGGAAAAATTACTACTAAGATCAAACTCTGAAAGAATGTCTTGCAACCAAACTACTTGGATGCAAGCATTCACCTCTCCTCGATACTCGGCCTTTGCTGAAGATAGTTCTATGGCAGCCTGTTTTTTGCTTGACCAGAAAATAGGGCCACCACCAAACATGAATACATATCCAGAAGTTGAATTTTGATTAATAGAATCACCCACCCAATCAGAATCTGTGTATCCAACCAGCTCTAGCTCGGAGTCTGCAGCATAATGAATGCCGTAGGTCCTGGTTCCCTGAATGTACTGGAGGATCCTCTTGGCTTCCTTCCAATGAATATCATGAGGATTCTAGATGCATATTGATATAGTATTCAATGCATAAAAAATATCAAGACTATAATGTGTCAAGTACAACAGGCTACCAATCAACTGTCGATAGATAGTGCAGTCCATGGGAGGTGTGTGTTTTCTTTCTTCAAGGTTGATCCCTAAAAGGAAAGGGAATGGTGCAGGCCTACATTTAGCCATGTTAAACTTGACTAACATGTATGAAATTTTTTTGTACTAAGTGACCATATTCCCATCAGAATTTTGCTCGATTTCGAGCCCCAAAAATTGTTTTAGAAGCCCCAAATCACTCATTTCAAAGGCATTGTGGAGAGCAGTTTTGATGGCTGAAATGGAAGCAATTGTGCTACCTGTGATCAGTAAGTAATCAAAATATAAAACAATGATAATTATATGACCATCATGTTGCTGTAAATACACATTTGGATCTGATCTACATCTCTGAAAGTTTTGCGAGGGAAGGAAGGCATCCATCTTGGAATACCACTCTCTTGGGGCCTGTTTTAACCCATATAGTGACTTATTTAGCTTGCAAACCAAAGATGGATCAGTGATGTATCCCTTAGGCTACTTCATTTATATCTCCTCATGAAGATATCCATGTATAAATTTTGAATTAATATCCATGTGATGCACCTCCCAGTGCTTGGATGCGGAAATAGCCAAAACAAGGCGGATGGAGTCCATTTTTGCAACCGGTGCAAAGGTCTCATGGTAGTCCACTCCTTGGACCTGAGAGAAATATTTTTCTACCAGAATTGCCTTATATTTTTAGGTGCTTCCATAAGCATAAAAATTTGTTTGAAACACCCACTTTCATTGAACCAATTTCCTTCCTGGAGGAAGAGAAACTAGCTCCCAAGTAGTGTTTTTCTGAAGAGAATTCATCTCTTTATCCATGGCAACTTGCCATCTCGGATCATTCTGAGCATGGTAGTAGGATTTTGGATCTGAAATAATCATGAAATAGCAAGTTTTAGACAGAAAATTATCATAACAAGAGAGCGCAATACCTGCTCTTTGGAAATCAGACCGGGTTCTCCTTGGATCATCCAGATTTCCAATGTTGTCTCCTGCAGAGGAGAGTGTCTATTGGGCCCATGTAGGAAGATGATTTTTCACTTCAAGTTCTGATTCAGCATATTATTATTGCTGCACACTGATATCAGAAATTATAGGATCCAAATCAGGGTCATCACCCCCAAATTCATCATCCAAATATTCAGTGGAATAGGAAGGAAATTCAGCAGTTTTCTCCTTCACTAGTTCCACCTCCTAAAGAGGCTCATCGAACTTGACACTTATCTCGATGATGATCTATTTGGTATTGATATCTAGTAGCTTGAATCCTTTAGAATCATCAAGATACCCAATAAATAGACATTCTATGCTCTGCGGTTGCAAAGCCCTTCTTTTATTGAGAGGAATTCGGGCCCATGCAGTGGACCCAGACACCCATAGGTTTGACACATCCTGCTTGTGTTCGAAGTATGATTAGAAAGGATTATTTCCTTTCATATATGAATGTGGCACCCTATTCTGAATGTATTCTGCAGCATGCATGGCTTTATCCCACAAATTTTCAGCAATCTTCTTTGACTCCAACATACAAGTGGTCATCTCCTTGAGAGACCGGTTCTTCCTTTCCGCTACTCCGTTTTGCTGGGGAGTGTAGGGAATTGAATGCTAGACCTGATTACCAATTTGGGAGAATATGTACAACAAATCATTACTGGAATACTCCCCTCCATTATCAGATCTCAAGATATTGATCTTAAGCCCAGAGGCATTTTCGATTAAGGCTTTCAATTCAAAACAATTTTCACATACTTCTGATTTCTTTTAGAGAAAGAAAACCCATGTATACCTTGAAAAATAATCAATAAAAGTAAGGAGGTACCTTGATCCATTCATGTATGTGACAAGCATCAGACCACTGATATCAGAATGTATCAGCCCCAATATGCTTGTAGCTCAGTTTTCCTTCCCCCGATCGAACTTGTGCTTAGGGTGTTTTCCAATCACACAGCCCTTGCAAACTCCCGTGGTTTCCTCGATGACTGGGAGGCCTTTAACCATGGAGTTTTTCTATAATTGCTGCAAATATTTGAAATTAATATGGCCAAACCTTTCATGCCATATCCTACTAACCTCATTTCCATGAATTAGTAGAGTGGTGGGCTTTGCATCCGCAACAAAGTGAGAGAACTCATAGGCGTTTGCATGATGGTTTGCAAGGCCTTTAGCAATGAGTTTCACGGATGCAATTTCTATTATCCCAACATAATTTGGGATGAAAGAGACTCTCTTAGGAATTCCTGTATGTGTCATCTGATAGACACTAAGGATATTTGCTGCTAGAGATGCTACATACAAAACATTAGAGAAAAAACCATTTTCTAGATCTACAGTACCTTGTCCTTCGAAAATGATGGTGGAGTCATCTCCCATGTGGATGGGAATGGATTTCCCGGTCTCCAAGGATGAAAAGGAGTCAATTTTAGCCATCATGTGATTTGAATATCCACTATCAATCAGCAGTGCTTTGGACTTCAAAGTGCTTTCCATGAGGGCATGACCTTTCTCATGCTGTGGTTCCCGATCTTGGTGATCTCTCCTCCGAAAGATCTCCGAAAGATTGATGTGATTCCTCTCAAGGAGAGAGGTTGCTTCATCAATATTTTTCTTCATGCAGGCATGTTTAGGGTGAAAACCCTTCCCATAGTAAGAACACCTGACTTTTTCTTTCCCATTGTCCCCTTTTCCTTTGTTCTTCCTTGAGTTGGAAGATTCATCATGCTACTGGTTTTCAACTCTAGGCTTGGGAGCATCAAATTTAGTTTTCTGATTTTTTTGCTGCTTTCCTTTACCCTTCAGATCTTTGGGCCCCGAGACATGGAGGGCTTGATCATGGGAAGATCAGATGATCCCCATCTAGACAAGCTTGTCATGTTCATTAGCTAGGGACTCAATGAAGCCATTAAGTGTAGGCATATTCCATCCAGGGGTTGTGAGCTTCCTCGCATGGAATGTAGAAACAAAAATTGAATAATCAGCCTCGAGTTTGGAGAGGATGGCAAGGATGAGCTGATCATCCTCCTTCTCCACTTTGCATTGCTTCAAGAGTAAAACAATATGCTTGAACTTTGTAAAGAAATCATTTAGAGTCTCGAAATTGGAAGGTTGGAGAGACATGAGTTCATTTTCGAGTTGGTAAACTCTCAAGTTATCATGCTTTCCGTATAGAGATTCCAATTTCTCCCATATTTATTTCTGTGTTTTCAGATCCGTAAGATGGAAGAGAAAGTATTCAGAAATAGAGAGGCATAAGCAACCGAAGACTTCATCCTTCTTGTTCAAGAATCTTGATTTTTCTATGGCGGATCCAGGATCAACTTCAGTGTCCATGGAGACTCTATGGAGTCATTTGAAGTGCAACTGAATATCCATTTTATTTTTCCATGAGTGGAAATTGTATGGAGTCAAGAGATCTACTGAGGAGGACATCTAGATATGCTGTAGCGAATGCTTCACCTGTAGAAACCTGAAAATCAAAACAGAAAGGGAAAAATAAGGTCAGACAGGCTACACATTCTAGGCTTTCATCACACCCAGCATAGTCAATCAAGCAAGCTTGATCAACAAGTTCTTTACTTGGGATATTGAGTGGTAAGCCTTGGCTTATGGTGCAGTGCTGTAATTTTGAGCTATTGCTCACTTTTCATGGACAAATCTGTCAAAAATCTTGTTTTTAAGAGATAGATCTTTGCCCCACCGTATCCTCTAATACCATATTAATCTTGCACATTGATCTAGGAACAAAGAATCAATCTCATCAAAGAATAATCAAAAAATACTCATGAAATGGTGTTAATCGGAACCGAAAGATGGTTTCCTCTCTGTATATTTAATAAACAATGAATGGTTACAATACCAATGTCAAGCAATAGCTTGAATCCATGAGGAATTTGAATAACTAAGGAGGCAATTTGAATTGAATGAGTGAGTCTAGCTTAACTAACTCTCAACCATAGGTTCACACTCAGTTAACCACTTGAACAAAACCCTAATTGATTCACCAAACCCTAACTGAAGTCAGAGTGCAATAAATGACTAAATCTCAACTGAAGGAGATCAAACACATGTCATAGCAAGCCAACCATCAAGTGCTAGTGCTCCATGACTTCAATGAACCCCGATGAGGTTAACTGAAGCTGAACTAACCATCAGAAGTTGGTAGAGGTGCCCTGTTGACTCCAGATCATTAAATAATAATAAAGAATCATTAAATAATATATTTAATTAGAGGAGGCACCTTAACTGACTGGTTGAACTGATTGTAACCACCAGTTAGCAATTAGGTGCATTAATATCACTCAGATCACCCCCAGAGTGCTCTAGTTATCCTCCTTGACTATAGGTATGCATGGTTGTGACTGAATGGTGGAAATTAATGCTCCATTGATGTCAATTAATGTCAATTATACTTAGGATAGTGGTTTAAATAGTCCAATTTGACCAAAAAGAGTGTGTATGATGGTAAATGTCTCCAACAGCTACATGCCTCTGAACTCTGTGTTACAATGGGGCTTGAAGGCCTATATATTATTGAGAAACAATGGAAACCCTACACATCCAAAAACCTAACCCTAGTAGGTGAAACGCCAGAATGTGGGCTCCGTTGGGTAACTTGGTACATGAATTTCCTAGGGTTGTAACTTTGGCATACTTCCTCAGTTTGATGCACATGATACATCGTTAGAAAGATATCTTTGAGAACTACATACATAAACATCAAATAGCAAGTCCAAAATGGACTCCTATTTTCTCGACGATTCGATGCCGAAAAAACATTGTTTAGGGCCTCAAAACAGCTCCCGAAGTTTAGGACCCAAAAACTGCCAAAAATAGTAAATTGTGCTACAATTAAGGAAACTAGAAAACTGAAAGAAATAATGATGGGGGTCCAAGTGGAATAGGTGGGTGGCCACCAATATCCTCCTGGATCAAAAGCATTCCCCTTTCCCTTAATTTCTCCATCTTGAAGGATGAGTGCTTCTTTTCTTTTTTACGAGTTTAAAGAGGGTAATAAACACTCCTTATAGCTCATCAAGCGATGAGTCCATTCTCACATGTTTTACGAACTTGAGAAAGGAGGTTTTAGTTCCCAGATAGGGTCCTTCATTATTTGATTTCATGAGTGCGATGAAGGTGAACTGAGTATCGTTCATGTTTAGAGAGTCTGAACGAAGATACACAGAGACTCCAAAAGGGTCATTTTTCGTCAATTTAGTCCATAAGGCTCGAAAAAGTATAAAATAATGCCTCAGAGAACTCTTCTGGCTGATATCAACCAGAGTATTTCTTTGTCATAAATAGGCCTAATCGGTCTGAAAAAGAGATAAAATACTACCGACCAGTCGAATGTTCGAATACTTTTCCAAGAATGAACGTAAGAAGATCACTTGGTAATCTTCTTGTGTTTTTAAGGAGACTTAAAAGAGCTTAAATATAACTCCGTGATAGGTTCTCTTTTTCATAATCTAGTTTTTACGAGTTTGAAAAAGCAGCAAAAGTGGACTTGACACTCTTTACAGGTTGTTTAACGAGCATGTGAAAAGTGTAAAAGACGCTTGGTACTTTTTCATTTTTACTCTAAGCATGAAAAATATAAAAGGAGCTTAAATCATAGCCATGAGCTATATAGATTTGACTTGGAAGATTGAAAAACATATTAAAGGCAACTTCATTATAAAACTATATGGAACAAATAATAAAACCCATAACATTAAAACAATTTTGGAATTAATTTTTTTTTTAATGAAATAATAATAATAAGGGTCCAAAATTACTATAAATAGAAGGCAATAGTAAATTTTTTTTACCATTTGTTGTTTTATCATTTGGAGAAACTGGAGTTGGATCAAAAGGAGCAAAAATTCATTCGGTGATTCTGGGTGCTATGGTACGTCGTTTCTCGAGCCGCTTGAAACAGGTAAATGCCAAGACCCTTCCCTTTTGCTTCCACAGTGTCGTTTCTTATTTTTGACTGAAATTTGGGGGTTTTGGGGCATTTTCCAAACCAAAAATGTGCACTGGGTGGTGCTATGTTTTCTATTGAGGAGAGCAATGAATCTTTGTTGCGCTAGGAAAAGGGCGTCGTAGGCGCTTTGTCCATAACTGACAGAAGTGCCTAAGAGAGGCACTCTGTAGTGCTGGGACAAAGGCACCATAGGCACTCTGTCTGTAGCCAGAAGGAGCTCCAGGCACTCTATCTACACAGAGGAAAATCACTGCAGCTAGGGTAAACCCATAAACCTTCATTTTCATCCGTAAAAAAATGATTTTTATGCTTCCTCCACCTATGATGTGTGTTTTAATGCGTGTTTACAATGTCTTGTAGGTGCAAAAAGTATCCACACCATGGTAATATGGAAGGAATGCGAGCATGAAACAAAGGATTTCTAAGCTATCAGTGGCCTGACCACTATAGAGGCCCTTCTGAACTGTGGGTTACTCAAATACTTCAGGGTGCTAGGAACGAAATCCTATATATGTCTCTTGGGGTATATCATCAATATGTGGGGCCCCGATCAGTAGCATTTTGTGGTTGGGACCGACACACTGACTATTGATATCGAGGACATATAATTTATGGCTGGGTTGTCTCGGAGAGGGAGACAAGTGGAACGGGGGCTTCACTTTTTGACCAATATCCTATCACGTTAGTTCATATTGTGGGTTTTAAAATTATAAACAATTGAACCAATATATTGCAGGTAATAGGGGGGATGAGGGGTTTAAGGTGGGGGTGGGTAGGGTGGTTTATAAGGATTGAGGTATAAAAAGGGATAGGGAGAAGGTTTTAAATATTGGGAAGGGGTTTCAACAAAAAGAGTTTGGGTCAATATCTCTGGAAATTAAGGGTATTCTTTAATATCCCATGATCGCACGTGCTATGTGAGANAAGTGGTGAGTTTTTCTTGGATGACCTAATTGATAGGTCTTGTTTGTTAGGGATGCATGCCCTTTCCGGGAATCTCCCTATCAAACGGATAGTGGACCATCCTTTGAGGACAGTAGTTTATATCATCGGGAAAGTTGTAGGGACCAGATCCTCCCACCTGACCACTAGGGCACACATGATATATGCTCTAGAGTGTATGGAACCTACAGCCTTCAACTGGTGCGAGGGTATGCTAGTCATCCTAAAATATCAGTTGAACAAGAGAAGATGGGGGAGACTCAAACGGTTTGGGTATGGAGTTGTGATAATTCTTGATCCCAGATTTGTCATCATTTTTTATAGTTAAATTACTCATTTAAACATACATTTTGTCATGTTTTTGCATATTTTCTGTCAGGCAGCTCACTACTCAGCCTCAGGTATGAATGGATTTAAGTTTGATGTAAAATCTGTTTATTATTATCATTTTACATTTTTATTGATTAAAATTGACATTGTTTGAAGCGCATTTGATATATTATTTTATGTGTATATTTGTTTGCAGGTTATATAGTCTTTTGGAAAAATTAACAAACATACACACACTCACTTGAATATGTGCGTAGCATGTATAGCTTACCATCCAACTAAATGTTCAGCTTAGTGTCCAGATAGCTAACCAGACTGCGCGCTGTTGAAGAGAGATTCCGAGTGTTAAAGCATGAAATGATTTTTCAAACTGTTTATCTTCCATGCGTATGGGTGATAGCATGGCTCTCGTTCTAGAAGACTCGCCATCACGCTGCCTCTTCTCAACACCACACAACCAGTCCACGCATTTGGGTGATGAAATGGTTCATGTTCTAGAAGAATCGCCAACATGCTCTCCTCTGTCCAGCACCACTCCACCAGCCACGCTAAAGAAGGAGTTGTATGCCACATCATGCACACTAAAGAGATCCATTCACGCTGAAGAAGGAATACTATTGTGCGTTGGTGTTTGATCAGTCGATTACAGTAATGGTTGATTAAATTTAGAGAGCAGTTGACCACTAAAGGGTCAACTTGGTCATCTCTGTAAACCTTGTGTATATAAACGCCTCCATGCGCAAAGCTAAAGAGTTGATCAATTCATTAGTTAGATAGTTAGTTTTTGAGAAGATATCTATAACTTTGTTCCTTATTTTTAATATAAGTTCAATGTTTTTATGTTTATGATTATGTTCGAGTAAGCGTTAGCCAAGCACCACCCTTGATTGCTAAGAGGGACCCTCATCAACCAGAGGTTTCTTTTCTTGTAGTTTTGTTACCTTTCTTATTTTGTAGTTAGTTTAATTTCTAGTTTGTTTTTATTATTAAATTACTGTAAATGTTTATTTCATTTGCTTCCTGTAATGTATTTTATTTCTTAAGTTAAATAGCTAGTTGCGCACATAGTTTGTCTTCAATTTTCTTTCAGTCATTTCATTTCCAGCTTTACTGTTCAGTTTATTTGCAAGTAGATAGAATAGATTGCTTTTCATCAAGTTAAAGTAGAATCAATTCTGTTTATTTCCTTTCCATATAAGTTTATTTAAAATTTTAGTTTGTTTCTTAATGATTTCTTTATGATTATGAATTAGTTTAAGATTATTTCATTGTCAAATTTGATTAATAGGTAGGTTTATTTGCTGCCTCTATACATTAGATTTACATATGCATAAATTCAGCTCAAGATTAGATCATTTAGGTTATTTTATGTTATTTTAATTCTACAGACTGTCATTTGGACAATCTGTTTGAACTGTCATTCACGCACCCCTTTCAGACCTACAGTCCAGTCTGTTATTTAGGCCGTTGTTTCGTTTTTAGTGTTTTTAATGTGTTTTGAAATTGTTTTAAGTTCTGTTTCTTTAGTATTTGAAGTATGCTTTGACTATAATAGTTAGATGATAGTTATATTTCACATTAAAAGTTGAAATTAGATTGTCTTATATTATTTATTGAAGTTTTATCCTTATCCCTACCTCGTTTCACGTTGAACATGTTTTAAGCTATGTTGTGTTTTGTTTCTTAAGCTTATTTCTGATTCCCTAATACTGTTATATTGTTTTGTACTCATTCCTTTGGATTGATTTATCCGTTTGCATGTAAAACTTAGTATTAGATGTGCTATCCTTAGGAAAATATATTAGTACTTTGTAGACTACTACTTTCTCATTGTCCGATTAACTGAAAGAGACTTGTAGGATAGAATTCAAATCCATTCCTATTAAGTTTTCTACTTGTTTCTTTTTATTTAGTTTTCTTTATTAAGTTTTCTACTTGTTTCTTTTTATTAAGATTTATTTATTATGTTTTCTACTTGTTTCTTTTTATTAAGATTTCTTTATTAAGTTTTCTACTTGCTTATAAGCTAGGTCTTCCTTGCATATTAGTCTTTCACTTGGAAAGTTAGTTGTTGATAGTATCATTTTCAATCTAAAGTTATTTTCTTATATAAAATAAATTATCAATCATTTGGTTTAATATTATGTTCTCGTTCAATTACTTTAATAGTTGAATTCTTAGGAGTTTGACTTGGTTTTTCATTTTGAAAGATCTTTCGATCTTTTGTTTGTTAAAATATTCCCACGACACCACACAAATCCCTCTACCTTCACATATATTTTATTTAAACTCTAAGCCTACCAACCTCGGTCAAAAATTAAATACTAGGTGAATTAATCTAGAAGATATAACACCCAAAATTTTGGTGCCGTTGCTGGGGAGTTGTTCTGTAAGGTAGAATAGATATAATTTTTTATGAAGTTTAGTAATAGGTTGGTGGCGAGGGAGTGTTAAGAACCTACACATATGTTATAAGAGGTGCCCCCAAATCCATCAATATTAGTAGCATAGGTTTTTCTTTAATTTAAGTTTTTCATTAGCAAACTTAGAGATCCTTAGGGTAGATTTGTTAAGGCAGGAAAAATTATTGAAATTCCTACTAGATTTTACAGGGGATGTAAGACCCCAACCACTAACTCAGCAGAAAGGTATCGAAAGAGACTTGGAGGAAGTAGTTCTACCTTAAAAACTAAGGAGTCTCTCTCTGGAGATCTTACCGGGGAATCCTAAGGACCTCATTCTTGAGGAAGTTCAAGAGGATCAGCCACTAGGAACCTCTAACCCTCCACTAGTGTTGAATCCAAATAATACAAAATTTTCACTAGTAAGAGATCTGAATTTTGTTGACATTGTTGATCCTGTCCAGGTAAAATCTCTCTTTGGAAACTTTGTAGGTCTAGTTATCTCACAAATTGAAACATCCACAGTAGAACCTACTATCCCTATAGGATTCAATAAAAAACACGGTTGATCGAAGGAGGATCTCTCCTGAAAAAGAATGTTGGGATGCCCCATTATCACATCGAAAGGATCCTCCTTGGTATATTTATGTTAAAAACCCAGCCTATATGGAGATATGGGGAGAAAACAAAGATCACGATGAAGTTAGAAATGACAAAGGAGAAGGGGAAAACTGAACTGAGGCTACCTTCGGGTTTCCTATTTTAGACACTATGCAGGATGCAACTATGAAAAACATCCCTCCTTCCTCCTTACCAAATTTCTATGGAAAAAGTAATGAGGACCCGGAAACATTTCTTTTCAAGTTCGATATCCTTCGTAGGAGCTATAATTATCTACAAGATTGTCACAAACTAAAAATATTTCTCGCTACACTAAAAGATTCTGCCTTAAGATGGTTCATGGGATTAGGCAAATCCACTATCAAGACTTGGGATGATATGAAAACCTCATTCTTGCAAAAATATCAAGAGTATTACAAGCCTAAGGACTCTCGACATGATATATTCAAGATACAACAACTTGAATAACAAATCTTGGAAGATTATCTTGAAAGGTTCTTTTATACATTACATAAATCAAAATATAGTGACCTCCGAGAAGATGCAGTACATACACTTTTCCTTAAAGGGATCTCTAAGGACTTATTAGAAAGTCTTAATCTCATGGTAGCTGGAGATATTTCTCATAAAACCTTTGCACAAATCGGTGAGATGTGTAAAAATTATTCTAGAAGTAGGGGAAATTTTGGGAAAAACTTTCAAGAGACTTATAGTAGAAATGTAAGAGGAAACATTCCCAGTTCAGGTGGAGTTACAAGGGTAGAGTTAGGAAACCTATTGGAGAATTTCAAGACTCATATCTTAGGAGAAATGGGTTCTCAACTAGATTCTTTATAAGCCAAGAAAAGGTAGGATGAAGAACAAGCAGCAATGAGCATTTTTTGTCCAAGATGTAGGACCAAACATCCCCAAAAGGGAATGTCCATTAAACAACATCTCTGTATGTCACATCTATACAGAAGAGCATCCAACAGATAACTGCCCATCCTGTCCTTGGTTGAAATCCATCTATAAGAGTGGGGATGTAGCTAAAACATATAGGAGGCCTCCTTGGAAACCTAGATACCAACCAGCATATCAGCACTTTCCACCACAACCTCCACTCTATTATCCTCCATATCAACCACCTCATCAATGGAACAATTCAAGTTGGCATAATTAGACACCTCAGTACCCTCCTCCTCAATTTATGTAGCAGCAATATTTGTCACAAGGGTGGAGAGGACAACCACACCCTCAATCACAACATGTCCTTGCACCTAATCATCCTTATCCTCAGCACCAAAAAAATTTCCAGTATATTTCTCCTGGATTTGTGCCTCCAGTTCCTTTCATCACACAACAACCTCATCACTTCCAAACCACAAATCCTCCTCGACCAAAATTATTACCTGCACAACCGATACCTAACCCAAATAATAAACCAACTCAAGCTCTTAACAACATTGAGTTGCAAACTCTTCCATCGTACCTTATTTCGACTGTACCTGTACATGAGATTCAATTACGATCTAGAAGAGTCGTGAATGATAAACCCAAGTCATCATTCATCATTCATGAGCAAAATGAAGAAGGTTAAGATTCAAATGAACCTATGAATGATGTCATTTTGAAGGATGTGAACATTCCAAAGATTCCAGTACACACCCATCCTCCACAAGAAACTATTCAGAAGCAAAGAGTTCCTCCATTCCCTGAAACACTAGTGATAGAAAAACCTGTAGTTCATTTGGAGTATGACATTTTGAATGAATTAAAGAATATCTGTGTCAAAATTCCTCTATTACAAGCTATCAAGGACATACCAATCTATAACAAGGTAATAAAGGATCTATACATTAAACGCCCAGGGAAGAAGCAAAAGGACCCTCTCACAATTCATGTTATAGGAGAGATGTATGAATGTATGACAAATCAGTCTCGGATAGCAAAATATACAAATCTAGGATCCCCAGTAGTGACTATAATTATAAACAACACCAACATAGAAAATAAATTAATGGATTTAGGATCCACTATCAACATGATGACCACCGTAGTCTTAGAATTTTTATAGTTAGGACAAATTCTCTGACCTACCCCTTCCATCCTATAACTAGTAGACTGTACTACGGTAAAACCTGTTGGAGTCCTGGATGACATTATTGTATTAGTAGCCTCATGGGAATACCCTATCAACTTTATGGTCATAGAATAAAGGGATCCTTCTAAATGGAATCCTATTATATTGGGAAGACCGTGGTTAGCTACTATAAATGCCTTAATAGGATGTAGGGATGGGGAGATGACTATTTCCAATGGATTGTCTACACAGAGAATTATTTTATACCCTCCAACAAAACCAATAACTGAAAACTCATGGTGGCTAAATTGTTGTTTAGAGGATTGAGAATTTGATGACCTCTCCCTCCCTAGTGATTTCTCTTGGTCACTTCAGGAGTTGACCACTGAGAATGTATTAAACCTTTTTGTTTCTTCAACAACTTGTGCATATTTTCCTCAGTCTTTTGCTCAATTTGATCATATTTTTGGAGATGAGTTTCAAGAGAATATCACTCTCTCAATGTTTGCAGAGACACTTTGTGTATTCATGATTGAAGAGAATACAAGACCCTATACCATACCTTGTGAGGTTTGCCTTGAAGAAATTCTACATATAAACGCAAGGTTAAGTGAAAACCAACAAGCACAACTGCTTAAATTTCTTAACAAGCTGGAGAATTTTAATGGGAATACACCGATATGAAGGGTATACACCCTGACACTTGTATTCACCATATTTATATGGATCCAAACATTTCACCTGTAAGAAAGTCGCAGAGGAGGATGAATCTGACTCTAAAGGATATAGTAAAAGAGGAATTACAAAAACTCCTGACTATTGGTTTCATCTATCATACCTTCGATAGTAAATGGGTGTCTCCTTTAGTAGTAGTCCCAAAGAAAGTCACAGGAAAATGGCACACTTGTGTTGATTTTAGGGAGCTAAACAAAGCCACACTTAAAGATTACTTTCCTTTACCTTTTATTGATCAAGTGTTAGATACCCTGTCAGGTAAACACTATTTTTCCTTTCTTGATGGATATAGTGGTTACAAACATATTTTAATAGCACCTGAAGATCAAGACAAGACCACTTTTACATGCCCTTGGGGAACATATTCTTATAGAGCTTTTTCATTTGGCCTATGTAATGCACCTTCCACTTTTTAGCGAGCAGTATTAGGAATCTTTTCTGATCTTATACATGACTATGTGGAAGTACACATGGATGAATCTATGGCCTATGGAAATACCTTTCAAAAATATCTTGAAAACATCAAGAAGGTCATGATCCGATGTCAAGAATTGAATTTATCCCTTAGTCGTGAAAAATGTAAAATGTTACTGACAGAAGGTATAGTTTTAGGACACCATATTTCCTCCCAATGAATTAAGGTATATCCTTCTAAGATCGAATTAATTGTTGGACTTCGCTCTCCAAAAACTCAAAAGGAGTTAAGAATATTTCTTGGTCATGTAGGCTATTATGGCTGCTTTATTGAAAATTTCACTAAAATAGTTTCACCGATGTTTAAATTGCTTACAAAGGATGTAGAATTTCAATGGACAGAATCTTGTCAAAGTTCTTTTGAAATTCTAAAAGTTAAACTATCAGTGGCTCTAATAATCAGGGGTCCCGATTGGTCCCTTCCTTTTCATATATCCATTGATGCCTTTGAGATGGCCATAGGAGGAGTACTCAGCCAAAAAGAGGGACAATCACCTTATGCCATTTATTTTATTGGCAATAATTTGACTCATGATGAACTAAATTACATTGTTACTGAAAAATAATTTTTGGCAGTAGTCTATTCTATTAATAAATTCTGCCATTACATTATGGGTTACGAAGTTTTTTTACATACTGATCACTCTGCCATCATATTTTTAATGAATAAACCCATTACTAATGGTAGAGTGACCCGGTGGCTTCTTCTATTACAAGAGTTTAACATCACCGTCATTGACCGACCTGGTAAAAAAATTCTAGTAGCAGATTTCCTCTCTCACATTCAACATGATGACGGTGCTAAACCTATTGAAGACACTTTTCCTGATGAAAATTTGTTTGTTGTGTCTATTCAAACCACTTGGTTTGCAGATATTGCCAATTATTTAGCAACTGGGAAATTACTAAACCATTTGTCCCCACATAAGAAGCATCGTATTATAGTACAAAGTTCTAATTATTATTGGGCTAATAATGACCTCTTTCCCACTGGTTCAGGTCTTATTATTCAACGATGTGTGCGGGGGGATGAAATGACATCCATCCTCCATGCATGCCATGATGGATCATGTGGAGGACATTTTTCTGATAAGAGGACGACATACAAAGTAGTACATTCTGGTTATTATTGGCCAAGAATTTTTAAGGATACTGCCAAATATGTCAAAGGATGTGATAGTTGCCAAAGAATGGGTATACCTACATCATCTAATCAGAATCCCCTACAACCCCAAGTCATGATTAAACCCTTTGAGAAATGGGATCTTGATTTTGTAGGACCAATTTCTCCCATGTCTCGTAAAAATAAATATATCTTGGTTTGCACAGACTATGTGACCAAATGGGTAGAAGCTAAATCTTTGTTTAGGGCTACAAAGAAATCAGTGGTAGAATTTATATATGAAGAAATATTCACCAGATTTGGTGTACCTAGAGAAATTGTCACAGACCAAGGTACTCAATTTACTTCCAAATTAATGAAAGAACTCACTACGAAATATGGCATATGACATTGCAAATCTTCACCTTATCACCCTCAAGATAATGGTCAGGTAGAATCAACCAACAAAGTATTAGAAGCCATTTTAACCAAAACCATTCACTTACATCATAAGGTATGGGAAGATAGACTCCTGGAGGCCTTATGGGCCTATAGGATAACACAGAGAAACACTACCGAACATACCCCCTACGAGTTAGTATATGGAAAACAAGTCCTTTTACCTATTGAATTTCAAGTTAAAACCTTTCATATGGAAGCACAATTAGGAATGGATTTGGATGAAGCACAGGAACAATGAGTGTTACATATTAATGAGTTACATGAAATTAGACAAGATGCACTCCTAAGAACCATGCTAATTAAAAATCAATGAAAGACATGGCATGATACATTTATTAAGAAAAATCAATTTAATACTGGATATTGGGCACTACTATTCGAATCACGGTTTAAAAACTTTAAAGGAAAGTTAACCACTCATTGGATGGGCCCATATGAAGTAGTTACAACTTTTTGACAATGGGCTAGTAGAAATTAAGACAACTGATGGTTCACAAGTTTCCTTTGTAGTAAATGGCCACAGACTTAGACATTATGACGAACCAACATCTAAACATGATTTCATATAGAATGTTTTGCAGCAAAGGGAAATGGAATTAGTTGAAGGGGAATCTATTCCTCCTCCTCCTGATCCTTAAAAAAGTATTTTGGGTTATCATCACTTGTATATATGTGAAATATGTGTTTTCTTTTCTGAATAAATAAGAGCCATTTCTAATAGATTGTTTACAAGGGACTCTTTTTCTTTTCATTTATAATGTTATATATGTTTTTCTGAATAAATTGAATCATCTAATAAGTGGTTTTGCATTTTGATTACAAGTACTTTATCTCTTTAAGAAGCTCATGGAGTTTTATTTGAAAAAGGGAAGTATGTTAAAACATTCATAAATTATCTTAACCTTTCTTGGGGTACTTTCGAAATTTGCAGCTTATAGTGACAATAAAAAACAATCCTTTGTATATCATTCTTAACCAGCCCTTCTATGATTCATATGGTTTTTGGTATTTTGATTCAGACATGTATATTTCTGATTTGCTCTTTTGAAGAGTTGCTTGACAGACCTACTTTCATTATTATATTTTTCACAGTCTCATCTTACACCTATGGATTACTAGTTCATCCTATACTTGTTATCAAAACTTGTCTCTCAATTATTTTTGTGATAACTCGAGAGTAAGTGGAATTTTTTCCTGTGGGGAACATTACTTACCTTTTATGAAGAAGAAGGATGGTAAGGTCAAAGAATAGCTTTAAGTTATTCTCTTTTGACATGATATATGGTTAAGGACATTATGAAATTACTTATAGGTTTATTTTACAAAATTGAATTATGTGTTTAGCAGGGCTTAACAAGCTCTAGTACCAATAAACTTCCATATACTTAATATCATTAGACAAGGAAAACCTATCGGGGTACTGAATAGGCCTGCTGGCAGCGGGTCAATGCTAAGTAAAAACTTACAACAGGAAAGCTCGATAAATGAAACTAAACCCATCAAGGTATTGAACAGGCTCACTGGCAATGGGACTATGCTTGCATGGTACAAAGGTAAACCTGCTAGGGTACTAAATAGGCATGATGGCAGCAGGGAAATATCAAGTGAAAGAGATCTGGTTAATGCACCATTATGCACATAGTTCATAAAACAATGATAATATAAATATTTTTTTTCAAAATTTATGAATAAACATGTCACGACCAATTATTTATAATGTCATTTGAGAATGGATGTAGGTTGGGCTTGGCCCTGGCCATCTAATTCAACAAATAACTAGGATGTCATTATCCTAGAAATGGGACCGATAACTATAAATCTCACACACTTCGGGGTAAACTTAAAATATTTTGTGACGACAAGATATCTTTAAAATTAGGCATGGATGACTAGCTTTTCCTATGGCATTCTTTTGGTTATATTATTATCATTCAAGTGGTATTTCTAAGCACTGTTATGTTTTTCATGAATATACATATCTGAATCATTTCCATTTACTAGTTAGTTGTTCTTTTTCTTACAAAATAATAACAGCATGATAGAAATATTTATTTTCATTATCTGGAACAATAAATTCTTCTCTCTTGTATAGATTGATGACACGCCATATCTTTGGTTTAGGGGAGGATTAAGAAAAAGTAGGCTTTTTTATTTTTCATTATTTATGACAGATCTATTTATCTCTAACAAATGATAAGTTTTTTCAGGACAATGTAAGCAGTGGAACTTGGTTACATCATGAAGCATATTTTCACAGAAAAATAAATATGGAAGACTATATGAAGGATCGAATGATGGTCCAAATGAAATACCATATGATGATGTGAATAAAACATTGTGATATTACAACACGTATGATTAAAATTTGCTAACCAAAATTTGTTTTTGGCAAATAGTTTTTACCTCGATGTGGACGCTTTGACCTTAAAAAATTTTAGTCATCATTTCATTGTTGGCAACCCTATCCTCTTACCCAATCATGCATGTAAACTATCAAATGACCGATCTTATTATTAATCAAGGTTATTGAAAATGCGATTTATGCCTTCGTTTCATATGTTCATCCTATCCAAAGTTTTACTTAAGACATGGTTGAACTAATTTCAAACCTTATGAATTCATTCCTTAGTGCATATGCTCAATAATGGAACACGTTTCAGGGTTTTCTATGATAGCGTGAACTCTTAAAAAGGCCGAACTTCTTGCTATGACATTCTTTTTCATTTCCATTATTTTTGTAGAGCTTTTGTCAACCATTTTATTCTTACATTCTCTACAAAAAGATTCTCTATCATAACTATTGAACAATGCCGAATTGTTTTGAACCTGAGAGCTATCAAATCAAGAATGTTGAAGAATTCAACAAAGCCATTTAATTTTCATACAACGTTTGACATGAAAGACATGCTATTTTGAAAGAACATGCCAAAAGATTGAAGTTTAAATCACCCCCTTCATCTGCCAAGTCGAAGGAAGTTGCTAGCGTAGCTCCGCCTTCTTCCTAAGTTATCTTCCTTTTTGCTTAGTGGGACATGTCATTTCTCCGGTTTGGGGGAATGTTGATCCCAGATTTGTCATCATTTTTGGCAGTTAAATTACTCATTTAAACATATGTTTTGTCATCGTTTTGCATAATTTTTGTCATGTAGCTCCCTATTTAGCCTCAGGTATGAATGAATTTAAGGTTTATGTAAAATCTGTTTATTATGATCATTTTACGATTTTATTAATTAAAATTGACATTTTTTGAAGCACATTTGATATATTAATTTATGTGCATATTTGTTTGCAGCTTATATATTCTTTTCGACAAATTAACAAACAGACATGCATTTACCCGAATATGCATGTAGCATGTCCAGCTTACCATCCACCTCACTGCTCAGCTTACCGTCCAAATCGCTAACCAGACTGCACGTTGTTGAAGACAGATTCTGAGTGTTAAAGCATGAAACATTTTTGAAAACCATTTATCATACACGCGTATGGGTGATAACATGGCTCTCATTCTAGAAGACTCACCATCACGCTGCCTCTGCTCAAAACCACACCACCAGTCCACACGTTTGGGTGATACAATGGTTAGTATTAGATGTGTTATCCTTAGGAAAATATATTAGTATTTTGTAGACTATTCCTTTTTCATTGTGTGATTAAATGAAAGAAACTTGTAGGATAGAAGTCAAATCCCTTCCTATTAAGTTTTCTACTTATTTCTTTTTATTCAGTTTTCTTTATTAGGTTTTCTACTTGTTTCCTTTTATTAATATTTCTTTATTATTTTTTCTACTTATTTCTTTTTATTAAGATTTCTTTATTAAGTTTTCTACTTGCTTATAAGCTAGGTATTCCTTGCACCTTAGTCTTTCACTTGGAAAGTTAGTTCTTTATAGTATCCTTTTCATTCTAATGTTATTGGCTTATATAAAATAAATTATCAATCATTTGGTTTAGTATTCTATTCCAGTTCAATTACTTTAATAGTTGAATTATTAGGAGTTTGACTCGGTTTTTCATTTTGAAAGATATTTAGATATTTTGTTTGTTGAAATATTTCCACAACACCACATGAATCCCTCTACCTTTGCATATATTTTGCGTCAACTCTAAGCCTACCAACCCCGGTCGATAATTAAATACTAGCTGAATTAATCTAGACGATATAACATCCAACAATAATATCCTTCATCCTATAGAGGGTTCCTCATATGAGACATTAGGTAGCCATGAGCGGGTTGGATGTTGAGGATCCTAGGATGCTCAGATGGGTCTATGCCATGGCCCATCACTATGGCGGGGGTTCCAAGGTCGTCTTCTTGTAGCTACAATAGATCCCATGTTTTATTCAAAAAACAGGAGGCCCAATTTTTATATAGAAAAGGTAATGCTTAATTTACTTAGTCATTTCAAGATTCCTATATTGTTTTAACTTTTTCAGGTATTTGCCATGATTTGATTTAGTTAACATTTATGCTTTCGTATTTTTTTGGTGAGTTGCGAAAAAGACTATTTTTCTCAAAATATTTCTATCCTGTAATCTGCAACCCGCAACCTGCAATGCGGATTACAGGATCTTGTTTTTATGTTTGCAACTTTTTGGTCCCGCAACCCGCAACCCACAACCCGCAATGCAGATTGCGAGTGTGGAAAGTGTTTAAATAATGACTTTGTGTCTCGTTCTTGCAACCCGCAACCCACAATTGCAGATTGTGGATTGCGAAAAGGATGTGTATATTTGCAAAATAAACACCTGCAACTCTTCTCCCGCATTTTAGATCTTTGGTATCATTTAGACTAGTTCCATTTTTTTCGATCTTATATTTTCTCTTTTATTCATTTTAATCTACTTCAGACAACCTTAGAAAAATTTAAGGATTCATTTTTCGAAGATTTCAAATCATTTTTATGTTTGCGAAACTTTTTTATTTTGTTAATTTTTAACCTTCCGTAATTCCTTCCTGCAACCCGCAACCCGCAATTGCGTGAGGTAAAATTTTCATGTTTTAAATAAAGCACTCCCGCAACCTGCAACCCGCAATGTAGGATCCGAATTATAGGAATCACTTTTGCAAATGATTATTTTTTTTCATTCCTGCATTTTTTTCGGATCCTAAGCTTATTTTATGTTATAATTTAATTTATTTTCGGGTCCGTAAATTTTGGTAGTTTCAGTTTTTACTTAGTGTTTTGGTTTTGTTTTGATATTTGGTTTTTCCTGATTTGTTTAAATGATTTTTTTCCCCGAAATCAAAAATTTCTTTCCCAACATTCCATTTCTGATATTTCGAGGAAGTAGATTCTAGATTTTTGTTTGACTTAGTTTATTTGGAAAATAATCAACATGGACAATAGATTTAGATGTTAAGATCATGGAAAAAAAACAAAGATATCATTAAATGTTTCAAGAAATCATTAAAGGATTACATAATGCAATAGTAAAAATTATTGAACGATCATGCCATGAATCACAAAAAATTTATTAGTATTTCACGGAGTTCAAATGAAAACATTTTTATCCTTTTAATTAGTTTTACTTTTCTCTTAATTCATGATAAGCGTTTTTTATGTTAATTTATATGAATTACATTCTTTGATGTGCAGGGATAAATGTTAAAGGGATAGAAATGATTGCCAGATTTGAAAGATGATATTGAAGGAAATAGAATTTCTTCCAGAAGATCCAAGCCACATCATCAAATGGAAACTACGGGAAACTATAGAATTGTCAAGAAGATAACAAAACCTGGATCGTGCATCAGTTGGAAGAGGCTAATTTCGGGCTCCGTTTTCCATCAAACCATGAAGAGTCTGACAAAAATGTTGAAAACCCACTTCACAAATGGGGTTTTTAACTCCCACCCATGGGAATTTTGTGAGATATATCAACCAATTTGGAGAAAATCATGCCCGAACAGAGGAGTATTTTTAGAATTTGGTTGCGTCTTGTTTGGATGGGAGCTGAATGAACCAGAGTTTTGGTGGTCGGATAAGATCCTTCCATTGCTTGTTTATTCTATAAAGTCGACCCAAAGTTTTGAGTTAAGGGGGGGGGGGGTGTGCGCAGAAATTAAATACTGTTCTCTTGGAGTTTCTGGAAATGCTGCTACCTGGACAAAGTTGGGAGAACTTGATAGTGCCTGAATATATTTTTCTTTCAAATCTGATGAGACACTGCCAGGAGGGAGACTTTTGGAAGGGGAAAGATTTCAAAAAGAGACTAAAGATACATTTGTTCACTCGTGGTTTATCCAATTTCGTACAAAACTTGATTTAATACAGTATTGATATCATTTCGCATCTGTTATTATTGATTTGATTAAATTTCTTTAACAGATCATGATTTTTCCTGTTTCAAATGGATCAATATCACTGTTAGTCCTTTGCAATTGATAAATGCATTTATTTATAACTTTGATTTCTCTCTGTTACTGATTCATTCATTGATAAAATTTTAAATAATTTTTTCTTTTAAAAGTATTTATCTTTTTGTGCAAGCGATTGAACAATGGAACTTCATAACAAACATGTTGGTTTTTCAATTAACATGCATACATGCAGTTTAACCTTGAATGATACAATCTTAAGTTGTTGTTAGTTGATTTTCATTAATTGATTTTAAGTTAAGTGATAAGTTAATAATCTAATTTACATTTCTGTTAATTTGATGAAAGTAATTGTATGTCTTACATCTTAGGTTGATATGTAAATCAATTCAACCTCCTCTTTGAGTAGCTTAGATTTAGATCAGATTTTATTTCATAGTTAGATTTGAGTTTCATTTCTTTGCATCACCCATATCGTTTTCCAATCTAGGAAATAGATCCTTTAAGGATCAAAATCACAAGAGCCAGTGGACGATAGAAATATCCATGGGAGATCACTACACCAAATAGGATGGGTATAGGATTGTCCTTGCATAGGACCTTTTGAATCCCTTCAGTCTTGGTTTTTCCCCTCTGTTGCAAGCCTTGAAACCCATTCTAGCAACATACCCAACCAAGGCTTCAAAAAATGGCGCTAGAAGGAGGGCCATCTGACATGTAAGGTCATTTGAGCTATCTTAATCAAATTATCTTAAAATGGCTCCAGCCCAAAAAAACGTATATAGTTTTTGTTTTGCTCATGAATCTATATTTAGTTATTTTTCTAGAAATATTAGTTTTCACTTTCAAATAGATTTTGTCAAGCAACTTATAGCAGTAAAATTTGATGATGAGGGAAGAATTTTAGCACAAGAACATGTTCTTCAATTTACCTATAATTGTTTTGATAATGAAATTTTGGATCTAGATTTTTTTTGCAGATTGTTTGGTCTCACATTCAAAGGATGAGTCAAAGAGTGGTTTGTAACCTTACCTTATTCCTCCGTCCATTCCTTTGAACATTTTGTATATCTTTTCACACTTTCTTTTGGACATTTGACTTTGTTAGATTATGTAATGAATGGAAACAACCCACTATAAAGAAGGGTGAATCATTAGAAGATTTTACAACTATAACATTTAATCTCTATTGTAGATTCCCTCTAACAGATCGTCCTGCAATGCATGACTAGTTTCAACACAACAACTCTATTTTACATGAATCTAATCAGTTAGTAGATGATAAATCTGAATTTAACATTGATAATCATCCACCTCTTGGTTTAGATTTCCATGAAGAATGTAAGGATTTAGAAATTATAGAAATGAATTCCTTCTCTTTCTTAGATATGGATCATAATCAATATGATGATTCAGATGAATTGGATGTTGATATGCCTATATCTATCTCAAATGAAAATCAAAGTTTGGAAAATCATGAAGGAGATCATTTTTCTATTAAATATTCTTCTAAAGCACAAGAGAATATTTCTAATCATAATATTAAACAATCTTCTTCCAGCATAATTAAAGAGCTTCAAGATTCTGATATTCATGATTCTGTTAAACCTTTAATAGATCTTGAAGCAACTAATTGTTCTGAAATTTGCGATATGTTTTCCGAATTACCATTTTCAGAACTAAGTGATTCTATAGGAGAACATATTTCACAAAATGATGATACTACATTACAAGAAGAAGTACAATCTGATTTGGAACCTTTCATACACATCTCTTTTGAAGAGAAAATTCCCCTTAAGGACTCTCGATCTGAAAATATTCTACAAAGAGATGAATTTCATTCACTTATTTCCTCTTCATATTTTTCTATGTATCATGATTTATTTGATAACAATAGCATTCAATCCTATATTCCATATTCTAATTCTCCATTGTTAATTTTTAAAGAGGTACAAGATAATTATGAAACACATGTAGAAGATCAAGAATATTCATATCCTTTTCATCGGTCCACGTCTTCTTGTAATTCTTCTTTACTAGAAATGAATACTATTTCTAATAATTGTTTTCAGAATTCTTATTTTTATGATTCATCATTCGATGAAGAAACATTTTCTTCCTACACTTAATTACTTGATAGAGAATATTTTTATAAGAATGTGTTGTAGCTTCAACTATTCTCCCCAAATTTCTTAAAATTTTGGTCCCCTCCTCATGATTGAAGGTTGCTTCAAGTCGTTTTTACCCGTGAATTTTTGGTCATGTTTTAATTTTGGATGATTTTAACGATTTACTTGCATCCTATCTCCATAGGTTGTTTGTGTTTGGTTTTTTTCAATGGGTCGCAGATTGGAGTTTAGTGTTTCTAATTGTTCTTTGATGGGCCGTTGTTTCGAAGGTGAAATGGATTTTTACTGCTATTGAATTTTAAAGCTATCTGAACACTTAATAGTTTCTATTGATCGAGCGTCATTTTTGTTCAATCGGAAGTCGTAGTCTTTCCTCTTCCACCATTGCGGCTCCTAAAGCAGCTCAACACCCGAATTACAAAGTGCTCCGACTGCCGATGCTTATCAGTATTTTAGTCGTGCGTGTCTTTAACCTTTCCTTTTCCGCCGTTGCGGCTGGGAAAGTCATTTGGCTTCCAATGTAAATATATTTCGACTTTCGATTGAGAGTTTTCTTGCCCGTGGGTCACGTGTCCTTAACCTTTTTTGCTTCCACCGTTGTGGCTAGGGCAGATCTTTCAGCTTTCGATTCTAGCGCCCTGAGCGTCCGATGAGTTCTCTGTTCTTGTCATTGGTGGTTTCTTGCGATCCTGTGGGTAGACGAAGTAGTAGTGCTGAAGTTGGTTAAGCTTAGTGACAGTAATACTATGCATGGCCTCTCTTAATGCTTAGCCATTTCAGTTGATATGATTTGAATGTGATTCCAATGAATGATGCACATCGTTTGATTGCAGGTGGTTTCCGGAGATCAGTCAAACTACTGGGGCGCTAAGGGAGACGGACCGTTTGGTTAAGGTAGAGCCGAAACCAGTAGGATTGCAAGGAGGGCAAGTGGAGTAGAAGACAAAATCCAAAGCAACAAAATCACAGATCTGAAAGGTCTGGCAGTGACTCAGCCGATCATGAGCATGCGCAAAAAAGATGGAAAGAGGGATATGAAACGTTCGAAGAACCAAATAGTGACACGTATGGGGGGAACCCAAGCGGTCTACTGTTTTGTTTAAATATTTGAAAATGAGAATGAACAGGGGATTTTTCCATGGAAAAACTTGTAACTTAATGCTTGTAAGAGGAACTATTTTGTTTTACAACCAGAGACTGCAAATTTTGCCGGTTGGAAGAAGTGCTGTGTCGAATATGTCAATGTGATTAAATGAGCAATGTTGAATGTGAACTATTTCATTTTCAGCTGTGCCTCATTAGCTGTAAGAGTGTTCTAATTTCTTGAACCTATGTTCTTGTCTGAATGTTCTTCAGTACCTTTATGACGTCTTTTCCACTATGAGTAAATGGAATTTTTAATCGTTGATGAGCTATCTTATCATACATACTTTTCATCATGTTTACATGTTTGGTTATAAGAATAGCTATCTGTGGTTTGCCATAACACATGAACAGGGGTGCATTACTCATGAATGAATACCCAGCTCTCTAGAGATTGTTTAGTTAGTATTTATTTTCTTGCATGATTTGGATGCTTGTGAGTTCTAGGACGAGAGGTAAGAACCTGTGCATCACATTGTGACTACTCTTTGCATATTTATCACCCTGCATGGTTAATTAGGCACTTTCATATCATACTTAAGTCAAAAAATACAAATACACGGTGGACCGGGCCGCAACCGGTAAAACGTTTGTTTTTGTTACTTGACCTACGGTAACAGGACCACAAACCGGACGGATTCCCTATACCAAACATTCATGGGATAATTGGGAACGTTGACTGGGGAGAATCCCTTGCTGTTGTTGCCTGCAAATTTCCAGGCCTCAACAGAATGTTGATTATATTAGTTCTATACTTATAACATATCACGTATTTAAACCTTCTCAAATAAATAACCAAAGGCAATTTGATCTCTATGAGAAGTTCTAATTTAATCAAGCAATTTATGATGATTTTTATGATAATAAGTTGGAACAAATTGGATGTGATTTTACTGACCTTATTCAAGAAAATGTTCCTAAGGATATAATCTCTCAAGAAGAAGCTTTGGATTCTTATAATACTGATTTCAATGATTCTCTTTCAAATAATCCATTTCATTGCATAAATCTTTCGAACTCTTTATGTCATTCTTTTGATTTTCATTGTACATACCACGATTGGGTTGTTGATTGGCTTGAGAAATCTTTCTTACCAAGATTTCATTATTATGGTAAAACTCTATTTTTCTTATTTGAATATAAATATGGTAAGGTTCCATTCTATTTATTTGCACATAAATTTCATCTTATTTGATTTAATGCATTACTTTTTTGTTTTTATTTGCAAGCATTCATATCATGCTTTCTGATTATTCACTTCTTCCTTTTTGTAGGATTCCATATGCTTTCATGGTTGCATTGGAAATTTGATTACACTTAGTTGTGTTTATTTTTTAGATTAGTTTAGGAGTAGGTGTATAATAGGTTAGTTTTTTTCATTTATGTAGTAATTATATTACTCTTTTGGTTTTCTTTGAATAAAATATTTGCGATGACAAGCCAAGTCCAAGGTAGAAACGGCGCTTCTTCAGATACATTTAGGGAAGTATTTTTATCCTCTTTCACTTTATTCATGCTCTCACTTATTGTTGGTTCAAGGCATTCATGTTTGATTTCTCTTCAGTTTTAAAACATAATGATCTTGTCATGAAATATTTTGAATTGATTATTTTCAAGTTTTAAGAGCAAGAACATTTTGACATAAGACAAGGTAATTAAAACTATAACATATTTACGTAA
Organism: Pseudotsuga menziesii; assembly: GCA_001517045.1. Taxonomy (NCBI): domain Eukaryota; kingdom Viridiplantae; phylum Streptophyta; class Pinopsida; order Pinales; family Pinaceae; genus Pseudotsuga; species Pseudotsuga menziesii. The sequence goes on from LPNX010330031.1 coordinate 393,582, forward strand.
CACAAATTTTTGATATTTTCTGATATCCACTTGAAAGGGGGTTTTTACGTATTGTGTTGTTGCAAATTGGGAAAAATTATCTTAGTTCCTTTCTGTACATACTTTTTAATAAAGGAGGCCTTATTGTCTTAAACAACTTTATGCGGAACAACAAATGTTGATCGTAATTCTTCAATTGTAAGAGAATAAATTTATTTTAGAGTTTTATTGTAATTAATTCAATTAACAGATTCAACATATTTTCATTTTATGAATTTATATAATTACTCTCTTTACAATAACAAATCCCTTTCATTCTACAAACACGTCAACAAATTCTACTTTTGTTTACATAAGACAATTTGTTAAGGCCTATTTTTTTACAATTATTTTTGTTTTAATTTAATTTAGTTTTCTAAATAAAAGGGATTCAATTGGCTTAATATCTCATATGGTGAACAAAACTATCAAATTATTTTCTACAACAAAATTCTAAACACATTCTTCCATGTGAGATGTTAGTCGTAAAGCCTTGTTTTCTTTGATTTATTTGGATTAGATTGCTCTTGTTATTTTGCTTTATTAGGCTTGGATTTATTAAGTTGATAATCATTTGCATTAGGGAAAAGGGTTGAACTATTAATTATAAGGAAACCGATTACAATCGATTCTACAATTCCTTTTATTTATCAAACCTTGAATTGATAGGGGATTGTTGATCTTTAGTTAATAATAAGTTGGGGAAAGTTAGTCATTCAAAGCCTACATATTTTGAAGTCTTGTATGTGAAGGAATATTTACAAGGTTATTTTCGAGAAGAGATTATCCCTTTTCCTGTGGTGGAACTATTTGGGTGTTATAACGTCTAGATTAATTCACCTAATATTTAATTATCAACCAGGGTTGGTAGGATTAGAGTTGAAACAAATTATATGCAAAGGTAGAGGGGTTCCTATGGTTTCGTGGAAATATTTTAACAAACAAAAGATCGAAAGATATTTCAAAATCAAAATCCGAGCCAAACTCCTAAGAATTCCACTATTAAAGTAATTGAATCGGAACAGAATAATAAACTAAATAATTGATCATTTATTTTATAAGTAAATAACTTTAAATTGAAAAAAGATACTATCAACAACTAACTTTTCAAATAGGAAACTAAAATGCAAGGAATCTACCTAATTTATAAGCAAGTAGAAAACGTAATAAAATAAACAAGTAGAAAATTTAATAGGAATATCTTTGAATTGTGTCCTACAAGTCTCTTTCAGTAATCACACAATGTAAAAGGAACAACCTAAAAACATGCTAAGGATAACAAATCTAATACTGAATTTTACATGCAAACAGATGAATCAATCCAAAGGCATGAAAAAAAAATAGCACAATAGTAAAGAGGAATGAGAAACAAACTCAAGAAACAAAACATAAAATAGCTCAAAACATATTCAAGGTAGAAAGAAGTAAGGTAAATTTTAATAAATAACCTAAAACAATCAAAATTTAACTTTAATGTAAAATAGAACTATCATATAACTATTATAGTCAAAGAATACTTCAAATACTAAAGAAACAGAACTTAAAAGAATTTTGAAAACACAATAAAAACACTAAAAACTAAACTATGGGCTGAATGATAGACTAAATCGTAGGTTTGAAAGAGGTGACTGAATGACAGTTTAAATAAGATGTTCGAATGATAGTCTGCACAGTTAAAATGAAAGAAATTAACCTAAATGATCTAATCTTTAGCTGAATTCGTGCAGATGTAAATCTAATGCATAAAGACAATAAATAAACCTACTTATTAAGCAGATTTGACAGTGAAATGAACTTAAACAAATTCATAAACATAAAGAAATCATTAAGAAATAAACTAGAATTTAAATGAACTTATACAGAAAAGAAATAAACAGAATTAATTCTAGTTTAACTTGATAACAATGATATATTCTATCTACTTGCAATTGAACTAAACAGTAATGCTAGAAATAAAATGATTACAGCAAATTAAAAACAAACTATGAGTGCAGTTAACTATTTAATTTCAGAAATAAAATTGCATTACAGGAAATAACAATAATCCAATGAAAATAAACTAAACTATCTATAACAGAAAGAAAATAATAGAATTACACAAAAGAATGAATCTCTGGTTGATGAGGGGCCCTCTCAGTAATCAGGGGTGGTGCCTAGCTAACACTTACTCAAACGCAATCATAAACAACAAAGAATACAGCTCTTATTAAAACCATGGAACAAAGTTACATAATTCTTGTCTTAAAAAATGACTGTCTAACAAATGAAATAATCAACTCTCTAACTCTGCACATGGAGGTGTTTATAGACAATGTTTACAGGGATGAGCAAGTCGACCCTTTTTTGGTCGACTGCTCTCTAAATTTAGTCAATCATAAAGGCATCTAACTAATCAAACTCCAACGCATAGGACCATTCCTTCTTCAGCACACGTCCACTCTCTTCATTGTGTGATGTAGCACACAGGCTCCTTTAATGTTAGTGTGAATGGATCTCTTCAACATGGTTGGTATGAAATACAAATCCATCTTTAGAGTAACTGGTTAAGTGGTGGCGAGCTGAGACATTGTACATGTGCGAGTCTTCTAGAACGCGGGCTAATGCATCAACCCAACGCGTGGACTGTTGGTGAGGTGTCAGCGAAGGAGGCTGCAGAATGGTGGATCATCTAGAATGTGAGCTTCATTACCTAGATACATGGACAAAAAATAGTTTGCAGATTGTTTCAATGTCTTAATCCCGAAATCAATTCTCAACAGTGCGCATTTGGTTCAGTGAATTGAACGATGAGTTGGACCGTGAGCTGGATATGTTGGGCGCATATCTAGGATGGATGTGATGTCTATTTTCTGGTGCGCTTAAGGACTATGGTCTGTAGTAACAACATTTAAATTCCTGGAAACCTTGCCAACAAATATCACACAACGAGCTAGATGATGAGCTAGACGTGCTGTGCGCATAACCAGCTGAATGCGTGTTCGTTGTTAATTCGTCCCAAAGGACTATATAACTTGCAAAAAATGTACATATCAATTAATAAATAAAATGCGCTTCAAACCATGTCAATTTTAATTAATAAAATCGTAAAAAGATAATAATAAAAAGGATTTTACATAAACCTTAAATACATTCATACCTGGGCTGAATAGTGTTTTGCGTGACATAAAATATGTAAAAAGATGACAAAACATATGTTTAAATGAGTAAATTAACTGCCAAAACTGATAACAAATCTGGGATCAACAAGAACACTTCCAAGTTTTTCCTTCATACATAAACTTAGCTGTAGTGATTATCTTTCTAATTATCAAAAATCAATACGCAAAGTTATTTTAACTAATTTATGCATTATGTTTTAATCGGATCCTTCTTTAGGAGCAAATGAGTGAGGCTTGCATTGTTATCACCTCAAACCTCTTAACGCCATCCCACTCTCTAAAGGACTATAGTGGCTTCCCCATCCATTAAGTAATCTCTTATGAGATTAACATTAAAACATAGCCTAATGATTTTCTTTAACATCTCTAGTAGTATGTTGGGAAATAGGTGGTCTTATTACAAGCCGACCTGTTCATGATCATACCTTCTTATGGAATGAATTTATTAATGTCTGGTCATCAGGATAGGATACGAGCTTATAGCCTCTCAAACAGTTTCCAGATGGGGGGTCTCATTACAAGCCATCCCGCTCATTATCTGTAAGTCAATGTGAATGACACTGTAGCTAAGTCGGGATAGTGGTTTCCAACTTATTTCTAGGAATGCAAATATTTAACAAGGATTGATAAGCTTCACATATTTAACTAATGGATGGGATACAAGTAACTTATTGGGTTAAAAGGTAACCCCTGTCCAAGCTATAGACACCTGTTGGCAGCATGGCCATGCCTGTGGTATTAGAGGTAAAACACCAAGATAACATCTTATAGTCATCACGAATTGTTCATTTAGAGCGTGTTTCAATGAAGAGCATATTTTGTTGGAAATCTAATCAATTAGTATTTTTCTTTGAATTCCAATTGATAGTTAGAAGGGAATCATTAAAAATCAATTGTGGCTGGGTAAATATTTAAAAGGCTGACTTGTTAATGTGGTACACATCTTTCAAGGAAAGTTTTCTTCTTGATAAAATCCTCATCTTTCACCCCTTTATATGCATACAAATACTATCTTTCTAAGGCATAGATAACTACTCCATCCCAACGTGTCACCATTTGTTATAGCTACAGTACATCCCATGTTTTATTCAAAACACAAGAGCCCCAATTTTTATATGCAAAAGGTGATGCTTAATTTCCTTAGTCATTTTAGGATTCCCATGCTGTTTTAATTTTTTAGGTCTTTGCCATGATTTGATTTAGTTAACATTTTTGAAACATTAATGCTTTTCTGTTTTTTTGGTGAGTTACGGAAAAGACTATTTTTCCCAAAATATGTCTTTCCTACAATCCACAACCTGCAATGCGGATTGCGGCATCTTATTTTTATGCTTGCAAATTTTTGGTCCCACATCCCACAATGTGGATTGCAGGTGTGGAAAGTGTTTAAATAATGAATTTGCGTGTTGCATTCCCGCAACCCGCAATTGCAAATTTCAGACTGTGGAAAGGATGTGTATATTCGTGAAATAAACTCCCACAACTCTTCTTCTGTATTTTAGATCTTTGGTATCATTTAGACTGGTTCCATTTTTTTCGATCATATATTTTCTCTTTTATTCATTTGAGTCGTTTCTATGATCTTTGTGGTTAACTTACCATGTTATCTTTCGCATTCCTCGCCTAGGTTTGGTCTTCACTACACAAACTGATTATTCGAGGTCATGGTTAGTTATAACCTTCACTCTAGGATTTGGATTGATCTTATCATTTCTTCTCTCATGATTTTGGATATTGCATTAGTTTGATATTTCAGCTTTGTAGAGTTTTATTTTCACATATGCATGCCTAGAATCATAATGTAAATATTGTAAATAATCTTAGTCTTTGGGTTATTTGCTTGTATTAGTTTAATGTTTTTAATGTTTAGTTTAAGCTTATTGAAATATTTTAAATATTCATGGTTATGTTTTGAATTTCATTAACTTAACTTGTGTATTTCATTAAATCCATAAATTAAATTTATACACAATTGCATGTTATGAAAATTAAAAGAACACATGTTTTAGTTTGTTTGAATCCTAAATTACCTAATTTGTGTGAGATTTGGTTTTATGATTATTTGGAAATTTGTGGAATTATAATTCAACATTCATGAATGTGAAATTAGTTTGATCATGGTTAATTCTTTTATTTTCAATACGCTAATTTGATTTTGAAAATATAACTTCTATTTTTCCATTTTGCAAGTTAAAGGGATTTTCATTTATATGATTCTCCAAAAAGAAATATTATTTTCTAGGTTTTCTATTCTTGGAAAATGATTATGTTAGAAACCTATTTATGGTATTCATTAACTCTCCTATATTATAGGAGTTATTCTTTTTCTATATAAGTAACTTGTTTCCAACATTTATTTTCTTAAGAATTAAATTGTAAATGGTTTTTATAATTTCTAGGTTTAGGGTTTTCGATATTGGATTTTCTTTCACTTTGTAAATATTTCTATATTTTTTTATCTTTTCTCTATTATTGTTTTATTTTAATCTACTTCACACAACCTTAAATAAATTTTAAAAATTCATTTTTTCGAAGCTTTCAAATCATTTTTATGTTGGCGGAACTTTTTATTTTGTTAATTTTAACCTTCCGCAATTCCTTCCAGCAACCCTCAATTGCAGGAGGTAAAATTTTCATGTTTTAAATAAATCATTCCCGCAACTCTCAACCCACAATGAGGGATGCGGATTGTGGGAATCACTTTTGCAAATGATTATTTTTTTCATTCCCGCATTTTTTTTCGTATCCTAAGCTTATCTTATGTTATAATTTAATTTATTTACGGGTCCGTAAATTTTGGTAGTTTCATTTTTTTACTTAGGGTTTTGATTTGGTTTTGATATTTAGTTTTTCCATTTGTTTAAATAATTTTTTTTCTAAAATCAAAATTTTCTTTCCTACATTCCATTTCTGATATTTCGGGGAAATAGATTCTGGATTTTTGTTTGAGTTAGTTTATTTGGAAAATAATCAACATGAACAATAGATTTAATTGTTAAGATCATGGAAAAAAAACAAAGATATCATTAAACATTTTAAGAAATCATTAAAGGATTACATGATGCAATAGTAAAAATAAGGATCATGCCATGAATCACAATAAATTTATTAGGATTTCACCGAGTTCAAATGAAAACATTGTTATACTTTTAATTAGTTTTACTTTTTTCTCAATTCATGATAAGCGTTTTTTATGTTAATTTCAATGAATTACATTCTTTGATGTGCAGGGATAAAAGTTAAAGGGATAGAAATGATTGCCATATTTGAAAGATGAGATTGAAGGAAATATAATTTATTCCAAAAGATCCAAGCCACATCATCAAATGAAAACTGTGGAAACTACATAACTGTCACTGAAGATAACAAAACCTGGATCATGCATCAATTGGAAGAGGCTAATTTTGGGCTCCATTTTCCATCAAACCATGAAGAGTCTGACAAAACTATTGAAAAACCACTTCATAAATGGGGTATTTTACTCCTAAATGTAGGCCGTTTGTGAGATCTCTCAACCTATTTGGAGAAAATCATGCCTGGAAAGAGGAGTATTTTCATAAGTTGGTTGCGGCCTTTTTGGATGGGATCTAAACGAACCAGAGTTTTGGTGGTTGGATCTGATCCTTCCATTGGTCGTTTCTTATATAAAATCAACCCAAATGTCCGAGTTAAGGGTGGGGGGGGGGGCACGCAAAAATTAAATATTTTTCTTTTCTAGTTTCTGGAAACACTGCTACCTGGACAGAGCTAGGAGTGACAGTGCCTGAATGGATTTTTCTTTCAAATCTGATGAGATGCTGCTAGGAGGGAGACTTTTGGAAGGGGAATATTTTGACAAGAGATTGAAGATACCTTTGTTCACTCATGGTTTATGTAATTTATTACAAAACTTGATTTCATACAGTATTGATCTCATTTCACATCTCTTGTTATTGATTTGATTAAATTTCTTTAATAGATAATGATTTTTCCTATTTCAAATGGATCAATATCGCTGTTAGTCCTTTGCAATTGATAAATGCATTTATTTATAACTTTGATTTCTCTCTGATACCGATTCATGCATTGATAAAATTTTTAAAAAATTCTTCTTTTAAAAGTATTTATCTTTTTCTGCAAGTGATTGAACAGTGGAACTTCATAACAAACATGTTGGTTTTTAAATTAATATGCATACATGCAGGTTAACCTTGAATGATACAATATTAAGTTGTTGTTAGTTGATTTTCATTAATTTATTGTAAGTTGAGTGATAAGTTAATAATCTATTTTATATTTCAGTTAATTTGATGAAAGTACTTGTCTGTCTTACATCTCAGGTTGATTTGTAAATCAATTCAACATCCTCTTTGAGTAGCTTCGATTTAGATCAGATTTTCTTTCATAGTTAGATTTGAGTTTCTTTTCTTTACATCACCCATCTTGTTTTCCAATATGGGAAACAGGTCCTTTAAGGATAAAAAACACAAGAACCAGCGAAGGCTAGAAATATCTATGGGAGATCACTACACCAAACAAGATGGGGATAGGGCTATCCTTGTGTAGAACCTTTCAAATCCCTTCAGTCTGGGTTTTCCCCTCTGTTGCAAGCCTTGAAACCCATTCCAACAACATACTCAACCGAAGCTTCAACACGTCTATGGATTAGTTTTCTTTCCTTGGTTGAGGAACTAGTTACATATGATCAAGGATTATTCCTATGAGGGGAAATAATTTCGTGTGGATCCAGAGCTTTCACTACCAGAGGGAGAGGAATGGGATGATCAAGGTAAGAAAGATGCTATCAATTGTGTTTTTAATTTTTAATTTTATTTAATTTTTATCTTGTAATGTTGAGATAAGTGAAAATTATTTGTGCAGACATGGGACCTGCTTATCCAGCTGGAGCGTCTCCTATTAAGAGGTGGGTAGAAGTTAGATATATGGTGGTTCATAACTCTAAGGTAGATGAGGATCTTGGGGATATAGAGGAGAACCTGTGGCCTTTGACTGTAGGGATTCCCCATGTCTCCACTAATGATCTACCCAGAAACTACCACCATCATACTGCAGGAGTCTCAAGATGGTTTTCTAGGCTACTCTATAGAGTGGCTCAGCATGTTATGTGCTACCATGAGAACCACCGTGATTACTAGTCTACAGAGAATTTTCACCTTTTTGTATATGTATTTACACTGAAAACTTTGAAGCTTCATATTTTTCCCTGCATATGTATATTTTGAACTATGACAGTCCTATACTTTGGGGGCTCTGAAAGCTCGATGCTTCAGCTCATTTTTGTATCTCAGATTCATAGTTTTTATATATATAACAACTTTATTTACAGATGTGTGTGCAAAAAATGTGATGTGTGAATGTTTTCCTACTTATGAATTTAAATGCATGTTTTTTATGTTATAATGAACTTTAATTATGAGCAATGTACAAATATAGGAAAAACTTAGCCAGGGAATCTACCACAACATTCAAATGTCTCAGAATATGTTGATACATGACTTGCTTAAAGTATATTTCTAAGATCCCAACCCTTCTGGAATATACAAAGGAGTAGAGGGTTTCAGATGGTGTAGACTTGGTTTAGCTATTAAACAACTAATTATGTATATAGGTAAACCTTAATCTCCCTTACGTCGTTAGCTAGGGATTCCATCAACAATCAAATCACTCCATGATATTCTATGATATTTTTGGTGGAGGGACCTAAACAAACACCCCCTGAACTCACCAGATCCCCTGTAGGAGAGTACAGTAGCTAAGTTGTCGATGCAAGATTTAGCATGTAATGATTAGCACCATTTGCAAAACCAGTAAAAGTGGTCATCTTTCCATTAAACATAGGACATAAATAAGTAGGGTTTGCGAAAAACACATCTTATATCACACAGAAAAACACACTTTTGAAAATAAGACACACAACAATCTATAAATAGTATTTACAAAGAGCCTATGCTAGATGGCCTAGGAATAGTATCTTTTAAGGTAGATCCCATTGCGGAGGTATTGTTGGGGCGTGCACCTTAAAGGTCATTAATTTTGGTAACTCCATGGTTTTTGTGCGAAGCTGTAAGCGGAGTTGCGACGCAAAATAGTCTTAGGGGTGTTGGGGTTGAGTCAAAGTCCCTCTTTTTGTAAATGTCCCATGATTTGTGGGTGCCCATGGTTTAAGTCCATGGTATTGTAATAGTGCACTTGTATAAATAAGGCACTTAGGTAAAGGAGTCAAGTAAGGTTATAGTAGGTTCTATTATGATGATAATTTGAGGCGAAGGCCTATTTTGGTTTAAGGTTAAGTCCCAGCTTTGTGCGTGGACGACCTCTGCAGCTAAGTGCGCAGTTTTGGGTGATTAAGAGGATCTGCAGCTGAGTGCGCAGATCAGAACTGTGATTTTTGGAAAGAGTTGAATATAAACACAGTTTTGTGGACGTAGCCCCTACAATGGGGGTGAACCACATATATCTTGTGTCATGGTGGTTCTTTTGTGTTGTTTCTATTATGTTTTTTTATGCATTGATAAGTAGATACGTGCTAAAGTAAAATAACTGCTAAATATTAACTTCACTGTGAATTCCCAGTTAAGGGTTAAGTAAGAAACTATTTGTTTATCTAAACTGCGAAGCTATTTAAGTAAGAGTCGAAGCTCTGTATTGCATGATTACTATTTGTTAAGGCTAAAGGTACTGTAATATCCCTCTTTTTCCTACAAAAACCTAATTCTGTGGCACCCCATAGCTATTTCGGGTGAGACTGCAACCTGTTCACAGGTTGTTGCCGAAAGGGCCAACACTGTGGGTCTTTTTGTTGGTGCGAAGATAAGAGTATAAAACCTGGGTCTGCCCTAAGCCCAACAAATTGGTTCCATTGCCGATTGAACTCAGTATCTGCTTAAAGAGGGATCTACGTCGTACCTAAAGGGCTATGTTTTGGAGGCCCTCAGGAAAAGAAATTGGTGACTGGATTGAAGCTACCTATCTGAAATTTGCTGAACAAGAAAATAAGGATCCTCATCGTAGCTCAGATGACTTCTTGCAAAGGTACGTTTTTACTGATATTCATGAAATTTTCTTTGGTAGTATCCACATAGAATTGCACCAGTGGTTATCCAGGCTGACAGAAAGAAAGACCAACTTCAAGGAAGATCAATTTCCTAACTGGACCCCCGCAAGAATTAACATATTGAAAAGGGTGAACAACACAATATCACGAGCTGTTGATTTTTGGACAATGCGAACCCTTGAAGCATTTGTGACAGAATTTGCCATCGACACAAGTACCTCTTTTAGCGAAGCTGAAAGAAATTTTTTCAAAGGACCAAGGGGTAAGTACCTAAATTCATTTAGTCTACAAATTAAAATGCTCTTTGCTGAAAAAGGTATATTACTGATAGAGTCATATTGCTAGATTTATTACTACTAACCTATGTTTGGAAGCAAAAGTGACTTTGACAAGCAAAGTGGTTTGCTGCGAAGCGGTAAAAGATACAAGAGAAACCTCGAATCCTATACCCTAGGCCAGAATACCGGTTATTCCCCGTTAAGTCCAGAAGACCTTGAACCTCAAGAAACCCCTTTTGTTAGAAACCCTCCTATAACTCCGCAGCGAAGATCTATTACCCCTGAGAACCCGTCACAGTCTAAAAGTAACCCTAGCCTGAGTCGTCATGTCGCAGGTCAGTCTACCCCAGTAAGTTCCCCCCCTCGCTCCACTATGGCCCATATGAATGATGATATCAAGCTCCCAGTCTTCAAAGGAACTGGATCATAGGATCCAGAGCAGTTTGGGTTCTTATGCGAAGATATCTGGACTGCTAAGAACATTATGGATCAAGATATAAGAAGAGCGCAGCTGGTCACTTCTTTTAGAGATCGAGCTTTGACCTAGTTTATGAAGTTTTCCAGTACTCAGAACCATGTATTGGCTGATATTAAAATAGAAATGATCAAAGAGTTTAAGAAGCCTAAATCAGAGTCATAGTGTATAACTAAACTGAAATAAATTTAGCAGAGGCGAGGTGAATCAGTTTGGGACTTTGATCAGAGGTTCAAAGTTCTACTAGATCAAGTTAGTTTCACTATTGGACTAGTGTAGCATAAAGAATGGTTCATTGCAGCCCTATTACCTCATATCAGGACTCCACTTATGCAACACAAGGTTGCTGATCAGCAAGAAGCTTTGGAAATTGCTATGAAACTTGAAACAGCTCCTGTCAGAGACAATTCTAGCATAGCCCAAATACAAGCACAGTTAGCAGAAAAGGCTTTGGAGCTATGCAACATGAAAAAAGGTAAATCTCTTTGAGAAGAGGTTTGGTGTACATGATGTAAGTCAGAAGGTCATGACAAGGACCAGTGTCCCGCATTAAGAAATTACCTAAATACTGGTGCGCCAAACCCGTTTAACCCTAATGTTCTATATTGTGAGATCTGTAGAACAACTGGCCCACATCGACCTGAAGACTGCTATCTGCTGCAGAGATATGTGCAAGTACCTAAGAATCCCTATTCCAAGTTCTGTAAATTAGTTGGACACAACGAATATGAATGTCGCAGCTTTGACCTCATGAGAGAGTGAACCTATGATGCTTATAGGGTACAAAACAATGCACAAGGCAATGATGGATATGGTTACCATGGTAGTACATCAGGTAGAGGTACTTTCATAGGTCGCAGTCATGGTGGTATGCTTGGAAGAGGTCGAGGCCAGGTTGTTTGCTATAACTGTAATCAGGAAGGACATGTAGCTAGAGACTGTCAGAACCCAACTACAACATGTCGATATTGCAAAGCAGTAGATCATGTCATTGAGAAATGCCCACAGCTGATAGCCAAGATACAAGAAAGAAATGGTGCTCCTAATTAGAATATTCATATGATTGCTGTAGAGCAAAGACCTGTCCCATCCATTAACGTTGTTACAATGAGTGGAGCTACGACACAAGTGTAGAATAAGGATAAATAGCCTGACGAGGCTTGGGTTCATAAGACCCCAGAGAAAATTCCAACATTTGATGTGGGAAGAGAAAAAGAAACATTTATGGAAGCCAAAAAATACTTTGTTGATCCAAGCACATCAGTGGCACCTGCGCAACAGCATCAACACCAGTTACAATCCCAAGAAGCTTCGACGGATAAAGTAAGTACACTGTCATCATTTTTACAGAGTTGTATGAAGCTCTTAAGAAATCAGAATGCTTTAAATGAGTTACAGAAAGTTATTGCTTCTTGCGAACCTCAGTGAAGCTCTGGTAAAGAAAAAAATATTAATAGAGTTAGAAGAACTAGAAGAGAAATGAGATTGCATGCTCAGATAAGAGATTATGACATGACTGATATCATTTTAGACCTGGGATCAGAAGTAAATGTCTTAACTAAGCAGACATGGGAACAAATGGGAAAACCTACCCTTCAATGGTCCCCTATACAGTTAAGATTAGCCAATCAGCAGAATATTGTGCCCTTGGGAAGACTCCCTAGTGTACCAGTAGACATTGATGGAGTCAGCACCTTAGCAGATTTTGAAGTCATTGAAATAATTGATTATAGCAACCCCTATCTAACCTTGCTAGGAATTGAATGGGCAATAGAGAATTCTGCAGTAATCAACCTTAAGAATAGGTAGATGAATTTTGAAGGAAAAGGCTTGAGAGTCATAGTACCCTTGGACCCTTCTCAAGGAGAAAGGTACACAGAGCTAGTCAGAGATGAATATCAGGATGTTTTGGAGCATATCTACAACATCACAGCTAAATAAGAAGACTATGTTAACCCTACTAGTGAGGGTATAATGGATTGGAAGTGTGACAGTTCTTGCATGACTGATTCAGATGAAGGCTTAGAGAATTGGTAGAATAGACTTTATGAACTACATGGACATTGATGTGCAAGAATTACCAAGTCTCTCATATGGCTTGGTTCGCAGAGAAGAGTCTTACCTACTTTTGATGGCTTGACAGACCCAGAAGAGTTTATTGTACAATTCTGAGAGCAGGTACCAGATTCACAAAAAATGGAGACTCTAGATTTAGTATTTAGAGCCACAGCTTCCAGATGGTGGAATGGTCATAAAAAGTGTATCCCTAGTTGGGGAGCTTGTCAAAATTTTCTTCGCCTAAGATTCATGGATCAACCTCAGGAGGTGCGAAGCAGATTTAATGGTAAGACTAGCCCTCAGGAACATTTGGAGCAGTGCTATGAAGCATGGAATCATGTACCTCATGAAGAATGGGTACATAGGTTTATACACACTCTGGAACATGTAGCAAATAATTGGTATGCGGAGGTGGAGCTTCGCCATGGCACTGTAAGTTGGGATAGTCTTGTTGATAGTTTTGTGCTCACATTTGCTATTAATGAGGTTTTCCCTTCTTTGGACGTAGCTGTTAGGTTGATCCATACTAAGGTGTTTGATGATAAAGAAATAGCAGAGTACCAACCTAATTGGAAGGAACAAGAAGCCAATGCAGTAGAATTCTATAACCTTGCAATTGACGAGGATGATGACCCGCACAACATTAACATTCCTAAGTCAGAAGGACACTGTGAAGTACATGGACCAGCAGTCGAAGCACCTAAAGTAACTCAGCCCTTGAAAACAAGGAAAGTAAACATTGGATCAGAAGAAATGCCCAAGTATGCTACCATTGGAGATTATTCGGATGAAGAAATGGTGAGCAAAGTGACCCAACTTCTCCATGAGTATCAGGACTTATTTCCGACGAAGTTCTCAGAAATGAAAGGTATCCTTGGTGATATAGGAGTGATAAAAATCCCTTTGAAAACTGATACAAATCCTGTAAAGCAGCGCCCTTATAGGCTGAACCCTAAGTATAAAGAAAAAGTCAAGATTGAGCTAGATAAGATGCTCGTGGTAGGAATCATTGAGGCTGTGGAAGACATTCTATCGCGTGTCGAAGCTCGAAGCTCTGTCAAAACTGATGCCAGGAAGTGTCAAAGGTCCTTATTGTGGCGCATCCAAAGTTACTAGTTGTGCCGAAGAAGGAAAGCTATGTCGGAGCTTAAAATGCGACCGTTGGGAAAAACCAGATTTGGCGGCGCCGGTACGTTAACTGTATTAAATACCTGTAATGATGAGATTTTGGGAAATCTACCACCGTTTGGACAGGATCTCTGTCATATTTGGTGCCTTCTCGTTGGATTCTATAAGAAGACACCCAGCCCTGCGCATTTCGCATTACACATTTTCTTGAGTTTTACAATTACATCCATGTCAGCTGATCGCGAAGTTCAGGAATTATTAAGAGAATTTGAACTGAGGGGTCTGCAAAACCTTATGAGCACCCCACCTGCATCTACACCCCATGAAGAGACTCCCCTAGCACTGACTCAGCCAATGCAAACACGATCTGCCAGGAAGAATTTTAAGCCCAAAGTTCGTTCTAAGAGGAACGAAGACAGACACAAGCAATCAGGGAAAACACTGGAGGATCCCAAGATGAATCCTTCTGGTTCAACAGAGATCCCACCTAAATGGGATGAGAACATTGCATCGCAGTGTCCACCATATCTTCCGCCTGTTTGACCAGGAGTTCAGCCACCTCAGTGGAACACCAAGTTCACTTTACCCATCCCTTCACTGCCACCAGGTGTGCAGTTGGTCAGGACAATGACAGGGAAAACAGATCGGCTGAAGTACGCAGACCATGATACAAATGATCATGGGAAATTCCCACAGTTCCCACCTGGAACATACTTGCACTCTATCCACTGTCCGGAGACTGGAGCGACATTGCTAGAAGTGAAAAAGTGGGCTGCTGGCTTGGAGCAATCTGGCTTGCTAAAGATGCTTAACATTCCCCACTTCGGTCGTAGCACACAGGTGACTGTGGTGGTCAAGAAATTATTGGTGTTGGTGCATGATGGGAACCTATGGATAGGAAACCATAAAATCACCATCAATGGAGAACTCATTCACCGGATTACGGGCTTGCCAAAGGAAGGGCCTGATCCTAGCATTGAGTTTATGGGAAAACATGAAGACACGAAGCTAGCACAGAGCATGAAGGAACGCTTTGGGATAATGAAAGGAAAGCGAGGGTATCAAACCTCGACCATTCAGCATCAAAACATTCAATTCACCACAGAGATCTTAGCATGCAAGCTAATGTGAAAGTGCAGACCGAATGAAGTATCTGCCTCAATCGTCAGTATTTCTGCGAACTGTGCCGAAGGCTACAGTTACAAATGGGCAGAGTACACTACCAAGGAATTCCTTGAAGATGTCCGTGATGCGTAGGAGAAAGGTAGACCCTTTCACTATTCATGGCCGATAGTGCTTATTGCAATGGTAGGATGGAAAGAACGTACCGAGGCATTGTTTGTTGATGTGCCTCTAAACATTCCTGGCGCAACAAGGTACGCATCTCTTTGGGTGTCGCAGGACAAAGCATCCCAGCAGATGAAGAACTATGTGTTCGCCTTCTATGCCATGAACATATCCTATGAGATCCTGCAAACACCGTGGCTCAGTAATGAGCTATTTTCTCAGTATGCGGCAGTGGCCAATTTTAAGGTCGATATGCACAATGTCCATCCAGGCCCGTGCAGATAATAAACATGCATACTGGAAGTTGCCATATGTGGTGACCCAAGAAGACATCCTCAAAATAGTTCAGCAGTGGTTGGCTGAATAGATGAAGGACGCAGGGACAAAGCCCAACATTCCAATCGCTCCAGTCACCAATGTGGGCACTGGCCCTAGTCACATGTAGCAGAATGACCCACTCGAATAAAGTGAAGAAGAAAGTGAGTCACAGCAGAGTGAAGGTGACCAGAGTGGAGATGGTGGAGATGATGAAGAAGAGGAAGAATCTGTCAAGACAATCTCAAACCCCAATCGCCCAGATAAGCGCAAGTCGCCAGAGGCAGAGGAAGTTGCTAAGCCTCAGCCCAGGAAGAAAGATAAGGCGTCGAAGGGTAAGAATATTTTCGAAGATCCTTCTTTGACAATTGAGGAGCTTGATCAGGCACTGACAAAATCTACAGAGGCATTAACCAAAAAATGGAAAGAGTTTGCAGCTACGCACCTTGATGCGTTCACTGGCGTAGCGCAGCGAGTTGCAGAACTTAAGAGGCTAGCAGAAAAATCAGCGACTGGCACTGGAGCAAGTAGTGTCCTAGTAAGTGCGCAGCCAGACACAAGACAATTTCCAGCCAGAGATAATAGAAGACAAGTGTCAAGTGTAGCCCTCATAATAACTGACGCAGTGTCTCGCTCGAAGATGAGCATGACAGTCGGGATAGATTACACCAAGTTGTCTATGACAGAGCTGCACCTTTATCAACTGGAAATCATGAGGGAGATCCTTGAACATGACAGCTTCTCGCATAGGAAGTTGGAAAATACCATGAAGCAGAGTAAGAGCCTCATAGCACAGTTGGAGGAAGCGGAGCAGAGGAAGAGGGACGTAGAACGTAAGAAGGTCATATTGGTGTGAGTATTGGATGAGGCATGTCGAAGTCTTCCTGACTTCAACATGCAAGCTGAGGAAGAGCCGGAGCAAAGAATCACCAAGCTGAAAGACTATGCACAATAGTCTCATAGTGAAATAGAGAAGCTCAAAGCAGAACATGAGGCTCATATTGTGGAGCTTCACCTTCGCATCATCCCGGAGAGCCCACCAGAGGTCAGGGAGCAGCGCTGTAGAGATATTAAGGCCTCAGCAACGAAGATCTCAGATCTTGCGAGCAGTTCAACAAAACTGCTAGAGTAAACCATCAATTCTTGGGCCAACCTGTAGGACAATCCAGAAGTAGAAAAGCTGCAAGGAACCATCAAGCAGTGACAAATAGAGCTGGATGCAGTGAAAGCGGAAATTAAGACTCTGCCTCCTATGTAGAAGATGCTCAAGGTAAATAAAAGCAAGGAACTCCAGCAGAAAATTGAGTCTTGCAGAATGAAAGCAACACTGGTGGAAAATTATATGCAGCCCCTTGTCAATGAGTCCTTGGAGTTGAGTACTGCTGCGGACAGCCAACTCAAAGTTCTGAAGGAGTATGATGCATTTGCACAGGAAAAGGCCAGCGAAGCATCAGCAGCAACATTGTAGGAGTTGGTGGAGAAGGAGCAAGCAGCCGACAATATCATGTGCAGCCTCAACAAGCATTTTATTATTTTCACCAACAAGATTCTCCCACCAGATAAGCAGCAGAGTGTCCCGGGACGGGACACTGGTGAGTCTTAGGGGCCTGTTGGAGTGCGCGCCTTAACGGTCATTAATTTTGGTAACTCCGTGGTTTTTTCATGAAGCTGTAGGTAGAGTTGTGATGAAAAATAGTATTAGGGGTGTCAGGGTTGAGTCAAAGTCCCTCTTTTTGTAATTTTCCCATGATTTGCAGGTGCCCATGGTTTAAGTCCATGGTATTGTAATAGTGCACTTGTATAAATAAGGAACTTATGTAAAGGAGTCAAGTAAGGTTATAGTAGGTTCTATTATGATGATAATTTGAGGTGAAGGCCTATTTTGGTTTAAGGTTAAGTCCCAAATGTGTGCATGGATGACCTCTGCAGCTAAGTGCACAGTTTTGGGTGATTAAGAGGATCTGCAGCTCAGTGCGCAGATCAGAACTATGATTTTTGTAAAGAGGTGAATATAAACACAGTTCTGTGGACATAGCCCCTACACTGGGGGTGAACCACGTATATCTTGTGTCATGGTGGTTCTTTTGTGTTGTTTCTGTTATGTTTTTTTATGCATTGATAAGTAGATAAATGATCAAGTAAGATAACTACTAAATATTAACTTCGTTGTGAATTCCCAGTTAAGAGTTAAGCAAGAAACAATTTGTTTATCTAAACTGCAAAGCTATTTAAGTAAGATTCAAAGCTCTGTATTGCATGATTACTATTTTTTAAGTCTAAAGGTATAGTAATATCCCTCTTTTGCCTGCAGAAACCTGATTCTGCGGCACCCCATAGCTGTTTCAGGTGAGATTGCAACCTGTTCGTAGGTTGTTGCCGAAAGGTCCAACACTGTGGGTCTTTTTGTTGGTGCAAAGATAAGAGTATAAAACCCAGGTCTTCCCTAAGCCCAACAGGTATCCCAAGGGTATCCCATCATAGTTCACTAAATCATACACACTTTTTTCCAAAACATGACTGATAATGTAAGGCTCGTTCCACATAGATTCAAATTCGCATGCCCCAGTTTATCACATTTCTAGTCAAAAGTCAAGACCATATCTCTTTCATTGAAAGAGCAGGGCTAAACACATATGTCATACTAGGATTTAATTCATTGTTTGTGTGCCTCATTAGCTAAAGCAGTATCATGACGAGTTTCATCAAGCTTATTGAAATACAGAAATTGTTCTTCATCTATGGTGGTATTAGGAAAGAGTTCCGAAATGAGATTTAGAGAAGGAATTTTGCATTCTATCGGGAGAGTGGCCTCAAGTTCGTACACCAATTGAAATTGTGTGAAACCAATAGAGGTATTCATAGTATTCTTGTAGGCACAAAGTGTAGAAAATAGTTGCAAATGGAAATTTGATTTAGCCTGCCCTACCATTAGTTGAAGCATGGTTTTTAAAACTTTATTGATTGCTTCAACCTGGCCATTATCCTAAGGGAAGTAAGGTGTAGAGTTATTGTTTCCAAAACCTAATTTCGTACTTAGTTCTTCCATCATGTTATTCTGGAAATGTGATCCATGATCGGTTACAATGGACCTAGGAATCCCAAACCTAGTGATGATATGGTTAAATAAGAACAACACAGTTGCTTTTTCATCTTTAGCATATGTGGGAATAGCCTCAGCCCATTTAGTAAAGTAGTCCACAGAGACAATAATGTATCCATGCCCCTTGACTGAGATAGTCTTACAATGCACAAATTCTATGCCCCATTTTTCAAAAGGACCAACCATTACGAAATGATGGAGCGGAGCAGGATGGGTGCACTTCTTAGTGGTAAACATTTGGTAGGGAATGCATTTCTTGACAATTTCAATATAGTCTTTGAAGATCAAATACCATAAATAACATGTGCACAAGATCCTCTAGGAAGTAGCCAACCCAAAGAGGTGACCACCACAATCTCCAAAGTGGCAATCATTCAAGACGATTTCAGCTTCTTTATGGGTGAGACAACGTCATAATATAGAATCGACACCATGGTGGTATAAGGTATCATTTAAAATGAGGTAATTCGACATTCATCGTGAGTGGCATTAGGATGAAATCATTTACTTTGGAGATAGAGAATAAAATCTCCATACCAAGGATAAATTGTGGGAATGATAAAAAAAAATTCATCCAGAAATGAATCATTAAGATCTTTTCTTCAGTAACACGGGGAAGGTCTCACATGAGCTCAACAAAAACAAGTGACTTCTTCAAAGTGGTTTTAGCAAATTATAACTTGAACTCTTGAAGGATAATGATCCAGTGTGAGTATTTCCCCCCAAGTACCTGATGAGTCAAGACATGATACATGGGGTTGGCATCTACATAGACTGTATTTGTGCGGAGTAGGATGTAGTGATGAAACTTCTGGACTGCGATGACCATGTCCAAAGCGAGTTTCTCCACATGCGAGTACTGGGTTTCAGAGTTAAGGAGACTCTTACTAGTGTATTAAATCACATGTTCTTGGTTGTGTTTTTCAATCTGAACCAGGACCATACCAATTCTTGACAAGGATGCAACCACATACAGAGAATAATCCCTTGTATAATCAGGTTGTTGCAACACGATTGCATGTGTGAGAGCATGCTTGATATTTTTAAACACATGCTACACTAAGTCATACCAAACAAAAGGAGTGTTCTTTTTTAATAGTCCCATGAATCTGTGTGTCTTTTCTGCAGTTACACATGAAACGACATAAAACATTTTCATTCCCTTGCAAAATTTGGAGTTCTATTACATTACTGGGAGTGGGTAGAGCCAATATGGATTCAATCTTTAAAGGTTCAACACAGATACCATCCTTGGACACAATGAATCCAAGTAGTTGACCAGTTTGGACAAAGAAAACACATTTTTGAGGTTTGAAATGAATGTTGAAATGATGACATATAAGAAAAATAACTCTTAGATGATCGACATGAAGGTCCTGTTGCTTGGAATGAGCAGGAAGGTCGTCGAGATAGGGATCCATAACGTGTTTGATATCATGAAAATCATATGACATGGTGTGTTGAAATGCAATGCCAACATTTTTTAAACCAAATGGTAGTTTGAAATAGGTGAAGGTCCCCCATGGGCATATGAAATTTGTCTTATGTTGATCTCATTATAGTCAGAGAATCCATCCATGAATGAGAAGATGACACTTCCGGAATAGTTATCGATAATTTGATCGATGTAGGGAGTAGGGAAGTTGTCTTTTGGACAAGCCTGATTCAAATCCCTAAAATTGATACAAACCCTAATAGTGCCCCTATTTTTGTTCACATGGACTATGTTGGACACCCATTCAGTCAAGGGCACGGGTTAAATTAAACCAACCCTAAGAATTTTTTCAACTTCCTCCTTAATGGTTGCTGCTTTTCATGGATGTAACTGGCATAACTTTTGGTGAACTAGCTTGGAACCAGGGTAGGTTTTAACCTCATGGACAACAATGGAGAGATAAATCCATGGAATTTATTCTTAAGTACAAGCAAAGACATCTCTAAATTCCTTGAACAAGGTCATATATGAATTAACCTCTAAAGATGAAGAATTATGGCCTATCTGAATAATATATGAAACACCAGGTTTCACCGATATATACACTATAATGGTTTTTCTAATATTGCATAAATTACCTTTAGATTCAACCCCGTAGATGAGGGTTGGTATTACACCAAAATCTCGCCATGTTGAGCCATGTGTTAACCCTTTGCCTAATCCCCAAATTTATTTCTGCTAAAGTTGATTGAGATTGAGGTTTTGCCTACTTTCTTCCCTCTTTAGGAAGGTCAGATCCCTTTCCCTTAATTATAGGTGCACCAATGGTGCTTTTTCCCTTCATGCTAGGTGCGCTAGTGTTAGTGCTCTGTCTCCCACTACTAGGTGTGTCGGCAGTTCTCTTTCCCTTCATGGAAGGTGTGCTGGTGGCATTTTGAGGGGAAAACACAGAACTTGGAGACCCTTCTCAAAGGTGGATGAGGTGGAGGTCTATCCCTATCATCTAGGTGAGGTGACATTTGGTTCCTAACCTATAGGGAATATCCCTTTGATCCCTCCTCCTAATCCTCATCCTACTCTATCCCTTTATACTTTTAAATTAAACTCTTTCTCCATTTGTGAAGGGGGGAGGGGAAATGGTACTATTATGCTGGTGAAATTTCTAGGTGATCCCTATCATCCTTTAGGAGGCTGTTATATTTATTTGGATGCTTGGCTTGTATTGTTGGATGGAAATTTGTAGTGTTAAGGCTAGGTTGTGACATTCCTTCTTTGTGTAATTCTATGTATCTCCTTGATTACATTAATACAAATCTCTTTCCATAAATATTATTGTGTTAATAATGTTTAGAGATTTCTTCGTTAGCTGTTAGCTTAGATCAATTCATGTTTGGATATGCATGTACTGTTTCCTTGTTTCCACTTGCTTTATAGGGTTTTGTAGCTAAAGATATGAAGGATTTGGAGCTTGGATCAACAAAGATAGAAGAGGATTTGCATATTTCAGGTAAGCGATCTATCTGATTAACCTGCATATTCTATTTGATCTAGGAAAGTAAATTGTATTATGTATTTGATTTGTTCTAGATCCACTTGGGATAGGGAGATATGGCTTGAGTCTACTTGAGTAGATTTATCCAATAACAGTTGGGGATTGAGGGTCTGTGACTATATCAGAAGGAACCGTGGACATGAATTGCACTTATACCATATGGCAAGGGGGAAGGAAAGAAGATCTATGGTGATGATATTTCCAAGGCATCCCCTCTAGGGACATAAATTCCATGATGTATTAATCAGAGGGAAATGTATATGAAATATAATCTAGAGATGGGGGAGGGGGGTTGTCTACCAAATATGGTCGGTGATATGGATCAGAGGCCACCAAAAAATGGTCATTGATGGTGGGGTCACTGGTGGTTTGAATTCCATTCCAGACTTCCTCAAAAAGATTAAGCGATGTTGGTTTAACAATAGACTTTCCTTTGTCTATGATATAGGTATAAATCATATTTATAGATGCGGTTTACAAGGTAGGAGGAGGATTTGATAAAGGAAAGACTCCCATGAGAGAAGAGTCTTTGATGAGGCCTACTACGATGTTCTGATACTATGGGGTATTCAGAAGTGGAACACTATTTGCATAATTTGTAGTAGAATTAGATGTGATGAAATCTAATTGATCTATTGTAACAATCCTTCTTTGGAATGGGAACTAGACAATCCGAAAGACGGATGATGCTACAACTTTCATAGCATAGAACTAGTTGTGACCTGGGAGTAGGTTGTAATCCAAAGGAGCATCAATGACTTCAATATGAATGGAAAATGATTTCCCCCCCATTTCTACCTGGAGAGAGGGCAGTAATCCATATGGTTGAAATCCACGACCATCAAAGTCCTTGAGTGTAGTAGGTGAACGATTAATCTCAGGAGAACCAATGGCTCTCCAATAAGACAAGGACATGATCGAAGTAGAGGCTCCCTCATCCAATATAGTGTGATAGATGTTCTTCCCAGTAATCTTTGTGGTTAACAGGAAACCCAACTAATGTGATAGCCTAGTTTTAAAGTCATCCAGTTTGAAAGCAATGATGTTACTATTCTCAGGCTCCATGGCTCCAAGTTCTGTTAGCAAATTTTTTCACTGTGTGGGACAAGTTTGAAGTACTTCTAGGGCCGACATAGTGCATGGTTCCTTGACCAAATCATATTCAACATTATAGTATTTGGCAGCACGTGCATTATAATTTCTAATAGACTTATGAAGAGTACTCTCAGGTGGTAGAAAAATTGCGCCAGGTAGAGGTTTATCGATGTGAAGTCCATTGCTTGGAGGGGGGTGGAAGCTGAAGGTTTTTCAGATGGAACATCATCATGTTTCTTCTTTGGAGGGGGTCCTTAACTATGTGCTATTGTATTTGGGTTAATCATTTCACTTGACATCATTCTGACCTCATCAATTGATGAGGAAGGCCCATGCAAATATTGATGATCAACATATTGTCGTGTGGGGAAAGAGGTCTGTAAGAACTGTCGGGGTGGGTGAACATTTAAAAAACTTGTTAATTTCCTCCCAACGAGGACACTCTTTGGTGAAATGATCACCTCCATAAATTAGGTAGGGGTTCTTTACCTTTCTCTTATTTTTGGAATCAACATCAAGATTTTGTGCTCTATTACCTTCCTGTTGATTATCGTATTTTTTTAATTGTTTTTACCTTTATTTTTTCCACCAAAAGATTCGGTGGATTGAATTGCATTTACCTCGGTAGAAGAAACAGGAGGGGGAGCAGTTTTGGAGGGTGGTGTTGGTTGGCCTACTAGTGTGATGGGTTGGGTTTTCTTCTTAGTAGATTTTGTCACCGTTTGAGTTTGAACTGAGCCAAGGATTCGATCTGTAGGTGGTTTAGTTGTAGGTCTTGACGTGTTTGATGTGGAATGGGGAGCATGAGGAATTAAATCACACAGAGTACCTGACTGGGAATAAACGAAATCTGAGTACTGAGCGTGGCTAATAGATTTCTCCTCCATAGAAATGCCTCCCATGGAAACATCTCTAGCAATAGCGGGAAGTAAATATTTTGTGAACCAATCAGCAAGTAGCTAGTTAGGAATAGAAGCCTTGATTAACCTACATATTCATCTCCATTCATGGATGTGATCGGAGATATGTGTTGAGGTAGTTTTTCAAAGCGAGGTTAACAGGTTTGTACCTGTCTCATACCAGATTGGTAGTTGAAAATGAGTTAAAATTCCATTTCTAAAGCATTAAAATCCGAGAAAGAGTGTTGTGGTAGCTCTATATACCATTTTGAAGAAACATTTGTGAGGGTCTCTGAAATAAATGTATATGGATTGAATCATCCATCAACGAATTTGATGAACACCATAGATGAAAATTCATCACATGGTTCTTAGGGTCGTCACTGGGTTTTCCATCGAATTTTGGTATATCCGAGGGTAACTTGTCTAGAATTGTCGTCTAGGAGGGATCGTGATGTATAGGATTGTTAATCAATCTAGACAAATATGGAAAATCTAATGTAGCCAGAAATGGAAATTGATTATTAGGTTGAAGATATTGGTAATACTAGTATGGAATTTGTAGACCAGTAGGACCATATGAATATTTATAAATGGGCATGGATGATTCCCCCCGAGCTGGTTGATTTGGTGATTTCTTACTAGAAGGTCCACCAAATGGTGGGTCACCTAAGGGAGGTGGGCCTCTAGGTGGTGGTGGTGGTGGGCCTCCAGGAGGAGGTGGTGGTGGTGGTCCTCTAGCTTGGGGTCTTCCAGGTGGAGGTCCTCCAGATGGTGTACCTCCATAAGTTGGTACTCCATGTGTTGGTCCTCTAGATGGTGGGGCTCCAGATGGTGGGCCTCGAGATGCTCCACCAGGTCCTCTGGATCCTCCATATCCTCTAGGTCCTCCAAGTCCTCCCAGTCCTCTCAAGGGTCCTCTGGGTGGACCACAATACCCTCCAGTAGTGTTTATGAAAGCACCTTCATAAGATGGAACATTAGACCAATTCGGTTGTCCCAAAGGGAAAAACACATTTCCATGGTAGGGAATTATGGGATACACTATCACCGACAGTGCTAATTGATAACCTTGGGGAACCATGGGTGGTTGATTCCTTGGATAAGTATATCCCAAATAAAGTGGACTAATGATAGGTTGGACCCATGAGGATCCTCCATTGCTGGAAGAGGGTACAACCATAGAGGAATTAGGAGGAGGGGTATTTACTATAGGTAGTTCTATTGGGGGGGGGTTTCAAAAGAAGGCTTGGTGACTCCAAATTCAGAAATATATTTTCCTAAAGAAGTTCTCCAAAAGGGTGAATTAGGGTCATATTCTAGTCCCTCAGCATCATTAGATGGGTGACCACCAATATTAGTTGATATACCAACATGACCTTCCATTGGAAAATGGAAAGCAGTATCAGCCATAGGAGTCTATTCGACCAAGGGATTATCATAAACAGAGAATTATTCTCTAGTCCCGCTAGCTGATAGGTTTTTTATAGGAGCATTAGCAGAAGCTGGTCATTCCATGGATTCACCTTTGGTTCCATCCATTTCAGGAAGAGAGTCAGGTGGCAATTCTTGCAATCTATGAGAACGCCTCACAGATTGATCAGCCAGGGTGATGGATGAGTTTTTATACTCTAGGTCAAAAAAGAAGAAAAAAACACACAAACAAACCTATGGAAGCTAAGGCTACAAGAAGACTTAAATGACAGGATGGGCTGAATATAACCGGTCTCTCACTAGGATTGTCAAGTTGTCACAACTCGCGATATACCACAGGGTCCAACAGTGAAACATGGCAAGGAGGATTGGGACCATCCCTTGCCTGAACACCCTATTACCTTGATGGCACATGCGTAGTATCTGCTCGAGTGTTGTTCTTGGTGTATTTCTCCAACAAGATGACCAAAGGGATTTTCTAAGATGGTTTGGGAATCCTAGTAGGGTCTCTTGATATACACAAGGTACATGGGAGGTCAAATCCGTATTAGAGTTGTCTAATGCACAACCGTTCGAAAGGATCCCTCTGATATACAATAAATTTCATGAAGTACCTTTCGATATACCTCAAGGGTATGTGAAAGGATGTTCTATATATCAAAGGTACATGGAGGAACCACATAGAGCTCGAGATGTAGTGCAGGCATGTAATGACAACTCCTACATTTAAAGACGTCAAAACATGTCTCTATCCTATCACTCAAATTTATATAAATTTGTATCCTAAATCTACCATTTATTTTATCTGGATGGTTAGTCAAAGTTTTTGAGGTGTACTTTTAAGATGCAAATTTTAATCTATATCTAATGAAAAATTCTTTTTCCTTCAATGAGAACTATCTAGAGTAGGGAAAAGATCATTTCTTTTATTTTCAACAAACCAATTCCATGCTATTTCAATGATTCAATTACAATACCTAACAAACAATTCTTTAAACTCAAAACTTTTTCATCAATAAGAACTATAACTCTCTAAATCAAGAAAAGAAAATGAAGCCTCTAATGTTTATCAAAATTCAATATACTCAATCACACAAAAAAGGTATGCTTGTCTAAAGCACTCATGCAAGCCAAGAATAAAACTTTCCTGTTGGCATGGGTTTTGGGACAAGCCAGTTGCAAAGCATCGCAGATGCTGCACAAGCTCAAAAGACAATGCACACGTGAAAGATGGCATGCAAGGCAGAAGATGGATTATTTTGAATATTTTGTGTCACTTTTTGTACTTTTGGACCATATTTTGTGGATATTAGTCATTAGTTGTTAGAATCAATTAATAGTTAGTTAGAAGTGGACCATGAATGTGAATACACAAGCCTATAAATAGAAGAAGAATTGTGAATGTAAAGATCATGTTCATCATAGAAAATCCTAGACTAAAAATTGAGAGCTTGAACTCAATTGAATTGTTGTATGTTTTGAATTTGTGGTTGATTGCACTGAAGTAATATGGAAAGACGAGGGTTGATATGAAATACTGTTATATTTTTCTCTCTTTCTGTCTTTTTATTTCTATTTCTACAATCCAATGGTGAATGTGTGTGACATGGATCTATGATGCAATATTTACTTCTTATGAATGATGTTATTTTTCTAGATCTATTTGCACAACAACATGGTTATTTTTGTGAAGAATGAATGATGCAATATTTTAAAGAGAAATGGTGAATGGTTCTTTGGATACTTAAGCCACTGGTCAGATCTGGTAGATACATTGATGAATTTTTGATGCCCTTATTCCTCTTCTACTTTGTAGAAAATTGGTTCCATCATCCCTCCCTTGAACATCTCGGGTGAGACTTCATATGCTTCACGGGCATTGTTAGACAGGGTAAAACCTGTCTAGGCTGGTGCTCAGGTAGATCGCGGTCATTTGAGCATCAATAGAGTGGTAACCCTTATCGAATTTGTTTTTTTGGTTGGGTTTGCACCAACAAATGGTTCCGTTTTCAAGACCTTGTTGCCACTAAGAGGAGGATATGTGGAATCTGATGCTACCGAAAATTCAATATTGGTTTGATCAAAAGATTCAAGAATTTGATTAAACAGAAAATTAGAACCCTGGATCAATGAAGGACAAGTGGATGGAGAGATGCATACACAAAGGTCCTCACAAGTAATTTTTCTATGAGTTTCCCATCATATTGTACAAGTGGTTGGCGCGGTTCACTTACAAGAAATTTTTTTTCTGAGGAGAGCCAACATCCTCGACCCCTAAATTGATCCAGGAGCTACAGGAAACTGACAACAACACATCAAGAGATGTTGAGGTCTCGTTGGATAGTATCCTAGAAGGATATATCAATCAGTTTGCAGTTGACACTACCGAGTCCTACATCGAAGCAGAAAGGGAATTTTTCAATGGACCCAGAGGTAGGTTCTTGTTGTCTCTACAATGGTCAATTAAAATGCTTGTCTGTGAAAAGGGTATACTAAAGATGTAGCTCGCATAGTAGAACTCTAATGTGCAGAGGTGGTGGATACCATGACAAAAGGGGGGAGACAAATGTGAAGATAAGGGGTAGATGGGTGCAAGTTTCGATGAGACTATGAGGGAAGCTGAGGAAAAAAGTGGTTTTACAAGGGGAGGAGCAAGTTTTCGACAAGAGAAGAACCAGAGGATAGGGGAAGGACCTGTTGCAATCGAAATGCAATACCAAGAAGGAATACCACATGGGACAAAGATACCCTACAGTGATGAAGATGACGACCAGACCCAGACTACGCCCAGAACATCAGTAAGATCAAACCCCAGCAGAAGCGTACCCACACCTTTGCACACGACTCCAAATTAAGGAAGAAACATAAGTTCCATGTCGACTTGGCTGATGTGCTAGCAACATTCTAGTAGTAGATCAGCATCTACAAGAAGAATGCCTAAGATGGCAGTCGACAATACAAAGTTACCTTTGTTCCATGGGAATGAGACTAACGATCCCGAGCAGTTTTGGTTTCTATGCGAAGCAGTGTGGACAGTCAGACAAACTATTGATGATGATGTCAAGAAAGGCCAATTGGTGACTACTCTTCTGGGTCATGCTTTGGATTGGTACATGAAATTCATAAAAATTCCTATGGGGACACCTACAAAAACGTTGGATGAAGTTAGGAGGGGACTAATTGAAGAATTAAGAAAGCCCAAATATGAAGCATAGTATATTACCAAGTTAAAAGAGATTAAGTAGTTTCCTAATGAGACTATTTGGGACTTTGATCAAAGATTTAAGACACTGATGGAAAGAGTCAGTTTTGATATGAGCGATGATAAAAAAAATAATGGTTTATTGCAGCATTAGTACCTCATACCCGGCAACTACTGATGCAGCAGAATATCATGACACAGAGCAAAGATATGGATATTGAAATGAATTTAGAAGCTTCATTGATTAGGGAGAATGCATTCGGTATGAACCAAATTCAGGCGTAGCTGGAGAACTTGACAATTTAGTTGCAAGACATTAAGAAAGGGAAAGAGAACCATGAATATATTTGGTGCACTCGTTGTTGTGCATATGGAAACACTAAAGATACCTACCCTGACTTCTGAAATTATCAGCTATCTGGGGCATCGAACCCACTGAGTTGCGGAAGAGTACCATGGTGTCACATATGTTAATTATATCGGAACCAAAATGAAGAATGTAGCTACATGAAGAGGATGGTGTTGAAGCCAACAAACCTATATTGTTAATTTTGTTGATGTATGGGGCATGAAGATAAATTTTGTTGTGCATATGAGCTGCTTCAAGAAAGGACATACGAATCATACTTTGTGAAGGGAAAATATCATTGCACGGTACAACAACCACACCCACAACCTCAGGTGGTAAACTCTTGACCTCAACCGCAGTATACGCCACCACCGTAGATGCAATTTATACCATCACATCTGTAACCAAAATTTGCGTCACAACCATAGTTTGCACCACAGCTGCAGTATAGTTAGATGGCGATGACTCAGCCCCAGCCACAGTATGTTCAGCCAATGCACTACGTTCAGTAGTAGCAGTGTTCATGTACATAATGCACTGTAATTGATTATACTATCAAGAACTTCGCATAGCTAATGTCATGTCCCTGACCCTCCGACCGACAAAGAGGATGCTACCATGGCGTTAATCATCCGGGATAAGAACCCCATGAACATGTGCATTCATAAAATTGCTGAAATGTTGAAATAAAATGCTTTGAACTAGAACATGCATAGATGCAATTGTTTGTCATACACAATGGAAGCAACATACATTCATACAAGCATTCAACATGTTCATCACATTCATTAACAGAAAATATGATTGCAGAAGTAAAATAAACAAGATTACTTATCTTATAAAGAACTCATTCCGCAACCAGCTACGTCGCTGCAACGTTACACCCAACCATAGTCCAGTGTGCTCCTTAATCTCTCAGCAGCGCTGCCACCCCCGGGCTAGGCATGATTCTCCAAGGAATAAGGGAACAAGTAGGATTACACATAGCCAAGGATACACAAACACAGCCAAGCCAACATAGTTGGGTTTATCAGGCCATCAACAAGATAGCCAAGCCAACATGGTCAGGTTTATCAGGCCATCAAGGAGTTGGGAAAGGATAAATGCTAAGCTGGTGAGCCCATTGCAGAGCCAGGAACACCTACACCAAAACTAGCCTAACTTCTAAGACACCCACACACACCCAACATAAGGAATCAGTCCCTTCTCTGCTACACAGTCCCTCAGGCCCTGCATTCCATTCCAGTGCTATTCAGGGGTTGTGGAGAAGAAATCCAGCCCTCTAGCTCTGTCTGTGTGGTTTCCAGCCACCAGGTTTATCAAGCAATCCAAAGCCCATCCCTACTCCCAACACAGTCCGAAGACCAACCATTGCACACATGCAATTAATCAGCTATTACAGCTTAAACAGGGAAAATGACTCCCAACAATCGGCAGTAGCCTCACAGCATAACAAAAAACATGGCTCACGGCATGGGGAAAACAACAGCCCGTCCTTGAGCAATGAAGTCACCGGGAAAACATACATAGACCACTCGGAGGAAGATAAAAATACATACTTCCAACCTATGCGTGAAATGAGCAGACTCCTGTCCCAGTCTGTAAGGAGAACATACAGCTGAAAAAGTGGATGGCCCTTCACACAAAAATCGTGGATGGAAGAGCATGGCTCTCAGCTCACTGTGTGAGTCAAAACTAGGAAAAATCCTATGCGTGAGAACAACGAATAGACAATGGTCCCTGTGTGAGGATGAATAGCTCCGCCTATGCACGTGGATGAACAAACAATGGTGAGAATGCACCGTAGCCAGAAGTGCGTGAGTGTTTCAGCACTGTCATCGAAAAGAGTTGAAAGCCCTGGAGAGTTTTTGCTTCCTTTTTCCCAACGTGAGGTTCATTGCTGGTGGAGTGTGTGGGTGGGAAAGGACTGACAATCCTGCCACCCCCATGCCCAAAACAATAACTGCCTCAACTAATAGTAGCAGTTATTAATTGTGGTGGTTGGATAAAACAAGGAAAGATGACACATGGCTTTTCCCCCCCATTGGCCAAGGTTTAACATGTCCCCACCCTTATCCTTGTGAAAATCATGCCCCTTCTAAATTTAGTTGCTTCAAATGTAGCTGGTCAGGTTCATTTTAATTAAAGATGCATATTTACATGATGACAAACTTAATATATGTATGTCGCATGCCCCGATATACCATCGGTGACAATTTCAACCCGAAACATAGCATAACCAATCAATGGTGGGGCCTTGGCCTTTAGCTCCACACCATGATCATTTACAATATATAAATCATATACATCTAATGCAACGGGGTCAAAACCAGGGTGTTACAACTAATCGCAAGATGGCAGGCCGAGAACATTCCTCAACTGCAGAATCAAAACCAGTTCCAGACTCAAAATCAACTACAAAACTAGAATCAGTTGCAGAACCAGGTTCATAATCATGTTTCACTTCAAATAAATATTGTGAATCAACCAATGAACCCACCAATAAATCAGAATCCACCCATGAACCACAATCTGTCAATGAACTAGAATCAAGGGCTGACAATTGCGACGATATCAACAGAGCCCAGAATAGAGGACGTTGACATTGCCATCGTCACTTGTGGAGGTCTGACGAAAGGAGAAGATGGGACCCACTCGCACATTTGATTTTCTAGGAAGAAGAAGGAACCATTTGATATCGCAACTGAAAAAGAGACATTTTTCGGAGCTTGGGATGTGATAAAAAGAAATCTTGGTATGTCACCTATCTATGAAATTCCCTCTGCTTTGGATTCTTCATTAGAGGCAGGACCATTGCGGCAACATGGTACCTTGCAGCACTTCTTTGATACTTGCTTATCATTGGCAAGAGATCTTGATGCTCTGGGTGAGATTGAAAATTTTTGCACTGCCTAGGTAAGGAGCAGGAGGATTCTGCGGAGAAATATTTACACAAGAAAAATATGGGAAAAGAGATGTGCATGAACATTTAGATTTGGGACTATGAAGTAGATTCGGTCATTATGGATCTAGGCTCAGATGTAAATATACTAACAAAGAAAACATGGAATAATATGGGGAGGCCAACGTTGGGTTGGTCCCAGTGGATCCACATGCAAATTTTCACATGCAGACAATGATGGAATGTTACAATGTGTCTGGTGAGCCTGAAAATGATGATGAGCTACAAAATATTAGTATTTGGGAAATGGAAGGAAGCAGGGATGTCGCAGCACCAGATATACCAACTGATCATATGCATCACCCACTAAATATTAGAAAATTTAACATTTGGACAGAGGAGAATCCAAAATTCGTAAGTGTTGGGGACTACTGGGATGAAGAAACTATGGCAAAGATCACGGATCTCTTGCATGAATTTAAAATATATTTATGACGAAGTTCTCAGAAATGAAGGGCATACTGGGTGATCTAGGATAAATCAAGATTCCATTGAATCCAAATGTGAAACTAGTAAAAAAGAGGTTGTATCACCTGAATCTATGATACAAATAAATATTCAAGGCTAAGCTTGATTAGATGTTGGACGTTGGAATCATTCAGCCTGTGGAAGAATCAAAATGGATCAGTCTTATGGTGGTCCAAGACAAGAAAATTCATGAAGTTTAGATCTATGTTGAATTAAGAAAATTGAATGATGCATGTATGCATGACCCATTTCCGACACCATTCACAGATGAGGTACTTGAAGGAGTAGGCGGTCAACAACTGTACTCTTTTAAATATGGATTTTTTGGTTATCACAAATAAGAATAGCAAAGGAAGATCAACATAAAATGATATTTTTCACTAAATGGGGCCTCTTTCAATACACAGTGATGCCATTTGGATTGAAGAATGCACCTACAATTTTTCCTCGGGTTGTTGTCACTGCATTCAATTATTTCATTTAGAATTTCCTACAAGTTTATATGGATGATTGGACAGTGTATGGTCTAATTAAGGATCATTGAAAAAACCTGCAATTGATGCTGGAAAGGTGTCACCAACATCATATCATGCTAAACTCCAAGAAGTGTATTTTTTGTGCACCATTTGGGATGATGTTGGGTCACATTGTGTGCAAGCAAGGATTATTGGTTGACCCTGCAAAGATAATGCTCATTCTGAGCTTTCCACCACCAAAAAATGTGAAGATTCTTAGGGTGACACTAGGGCACACTAAGTGTTATCGCAAATTCATTAGAGGATATGCTGCGATTACTGCCCTTATGGAGAAACTATTAAAGAAAGATGTTGCATTTGTATGGAGCCCAGAATGTCAAGGAAGCTTCGATAACCTAAAGGCCAAGATGGATTCTGTGCAAATAATTGTGTTCCCATACTGGAACAAGGAGCTCCATGTTCATGTCGATGCATCACCTGTTGTACTGGGAGTAGTACTCATGCAACCAAGAGAAGGAGATCTCGATCACCCGATCTGTTTCACTAGTCGAAAGTTTTCATTTGCTGAGAAAAACAATATGACCACAGAGTGAGAAGGTCTGGTGATGGTATATGCACTATATAAATTCAAGAATTACCTATTAAGAAGTCACTTCAAGATGTTTACTGACCATTCTACTTTGAATTACTTAGTCAATAATCCTATGCTGGGGGGAAGATACGTCAATGGATAATTCTCTTTTAGGAGTTTGATTTTGAAATAATTGAAATAATTCTCTTTTAGGAGTTTGAGTTTGATTTTTCCGAAATTGAGATGGGTGAGGAGCCCACCAATATTGAAGAGGGATTTCTCATTGCGTATTTATTTAGAGTTGACATGGCAGATGACTATTATGCTCAAATAATCCAATTCTTGGTGTGGAGAATCACACTAGAGGAATTTTCAACAAGTAAAAAGAAGTAGTTGGTGGTTAAAGATTTGGATTTCCAGTTGACTGCTGGACACATGTATAAGCTTGGAATAGGTGAAATTTTGTGATGTTGTGTCCTACCACATGAACAAGGGAAGATCCTAGAAGAAGAAAGCTAGGGGGCACTATGGCGGTCATGCTACTACAAGGTGCTTCACACAGGGCTCTAGTGGGCCACTTTACATAATGATGCAACAGATTATGCAAGGAGCTGCGATATCTATCAATGCACAAGAAAAACATCGCGGCGAGATGAGATGCCGCTAGTACCCCAAGCAACCTTACAATATTTTGATAAATGGGATGTGGATTTTGTGGGACCAATCAACCCACTAGGGAAGCGAACTAGTGTGCAGTACATAATCACAACAACAGACTACTTGATGCAATGGGCGGAGGATGCACTGGTCATGGATTGCAGCACTGCGACAACAACAAGATTTCTATTTGACAACATCATGACACGATCTAGATGCCCAAGGATATTGATGAGCGACCAGGGTATCCATTTTATGAACTGCACAGTAAGAGCACTGACATAGGAGTTACAGATACAACATAAGAAAAGTACACCATATCATTTGCAGGAAAACAGAATTGCAGAAACATTTAATAAGATTTTAGAGCATGTAGTTACAAAGGTATGTAACGCTAAACAAGATGATTGGGATTTGAAGATTCCAGCAGTATTGTGGGCATATTACACCACTTGTAAGAGATTAACAGGGAAAACACCATTCAAATTGGTATATGGGAAAGAGGAATCCATGCCTATGGAGTACATTGTTCCCAGTCTATGCATTGCATCTACGACAGCCATGGATGATGAAGCAGCACCACAAGAGTACATGGCATGGTTGAAACAAGTTGAAGAGGAATGTTTTATCGCAGGGTTCCAACAGCCCATCGAGAAGGATCGACAAAAGGCTTGGCATGATCGCCACATAAAGAGAAAATAGTTTCAGCAAGGAGATTTGGTGTTGTTATATGAAAGCAAGTTCCTGAAGCATACAGGTAAGTTACATATGCATTGGTTAGGTCCATATCTTGTTACTTCAATTACTTATGGGGGGCAGTTCAATTGCAGCAATTAGATGGAGTGGAGCTTCCAAAATTGGTGAATGGTAGCCGACTAAATCCCTATAGGACAGGGTTGAAATTGCATGGTGTTGATGAACTGAGCAATGAAAAAAAAAGGAATAGATAGCCAGAGGAAGGGTGCACTAGGAGGAAGTGTATGTGTAAGTAGGGGATTTAGTAGCGTAGTTAGAATGATCTGTCGCGACAGTCCTAGGGTCATGATGTAGTAAAATCAGCAATAAATGTAGAATAGTTAAAACAATTAACTGGTGGTGCTTGTTGAAGTGAGGCATATTGATGGTGGATCCGACCGTTGGGTTGACAAAATCAACGATCGATTCGGGTAGTTAATGCATGATTTGGTCATGATGGTCACGGTTGATTTGGTAATTATAAGGATGGATTGACTGGATGCTATAAGAAGGTGTTCGACATGGGTTGAAAGCACCATTGTGCTAAGTTTATTTTCTAAGATTGTAGAAACAAAGTGCATTGCGAGAGTTGCAGAGTGAAGAAGAGGGTGCATCACGACTGTGGGGCATTGTTGCGGGATGTAGATTAACCATGACACAATAGATATTTTGAGTGAGAGGGACTTGCCAATCATACTGATTACTATTGTTGAAGAAATTAATAGTATGCAGGTCGAATCATTGTCTATCCTGACGAAGAAGAAGTGGGGACAAAATCCTAGTTCCCTAGTGCTGACAAAGAGGTAGACACGAACATCAGTGAGAGAACAGGAAGATGCAGCCATTGAGATGGGTCCATCTAGCTCTGGTGTTGTAGAATCAATGGTTCGCATAGGGGTCTCTATTAAAAACATTCTAGGATACATCACTCCAACTCGACCTGGTGCACAGCCCCAACGGCTCACCAAGAACCAGAAATATCAGCCGAAGATGCCACTGCTGCAAAAAGGGAGGGTGTGCAACACTGATATTGTCCCAGCACTGATGAAGATGAAGTATGAGGACCACAACTTGTTGGAATTATAGGACATATAAAATGAGCCCTATGAGTCATTACCTTCAGTCGCTGGAGGGCCCATAATGCATATCCCGCAGCCATGGGCATAGGGGTTGGATAAAGATAGCTTGGTAGGGCTGATCAACATGCTGCATTTTGGGTGGTTGAATGAAACAAACACCTGTGTCAAGAAACTCTTAGCATTCTTTCATGGAGGTGTTGTGGTTGGACATGCTAGTCACAATCATGGTAGATTTTG
Source organism: Pseudotsuga menziesii (assembly GCA_001517045.1). Lineage (NCBI taxonomy): Eukaryota > Viridiplantae > Streptophyta > Pinopsida > Pinales > Pinaceae > Pseudotsuga > Pseudotsuga menziesii. The sequence continues at coordinate 429,604 of LPNX010330031.1, forward strand.
TTTCGGAGATCACAGGGTTTCCAAAGGATGGGCCAAACCCATCACAATATTTCGAAAGCAGGGATAATGATAAGTGTCTTGTTGTATGGTTGAAGCTGAAGTATGACTTGCATCATGATGACAGATCCTATCGCATTGATAGTATCAATAACCACATTGTACGTATCAGTGTTAGGATATTAGCAAGCAATGTTGTTTGTAAGAATCGCCCCATCTAGTGGACTTCAGGGGTGATTGCATGTGCACGACAGTGCGCAGAAGGGGTACAAATGAACTGGTCCCTCTTTTTGTTGAACCAATTAATAGAGGACATGGTATAATTTCAGGCCGAAGAGAGGCCTTTCACATATAGCTGGCTAGTGATCCTCATCGCATTAGTGTCTTGGATGGAGCTAGAGGACTGCTAAAGGATGGATGTTGAAGCTATGAAGGAGTGAAAAGGTTCAAGGTATCATAACCTGTGGTGGGTCGAGGATCCTAGTAGTAAAGAGGTTTATGCGATCCACTTTTGAGTATACTAGGAAGTGTTGCAGGCACTAGCTATCAAAGTTCCCCGACTAACCAATGAGGCCATAGCAAAAAATCAGAGGATCACTTGGTTCTCTATAGGACCACACACCAGTCATATACAAGCTCGCTGCGAACCAGATAAACAATGCTTACCAATGTCTTATAAGGTGATGGATCAGAAATTGGAGGTGACAATTGATGAATAGCCTATAGTATGGTGGGAGTCTGTTAGTGCTAATGAAATATTAGCAGGACCACCAGCAGATGCACCTAACGATCCGATAAGAAGAGCTTACCAGATAGTCACCGTGACTCCAATGGAGAGTCATCGACAGAGACTAAATCAAAGGCACAACACATCCTTAAGGAGATAAGGACTAAGAGGAAAATGGAGTAGGATGCGAGAAATAAAACAATTTCAAAATGGAGGCACAACTACAATGACTTGTTAAAGCTGTCAATGACAAAACCGATGCAGTCACCAAAGAAATGAAGAAGTCTGCATAAGAATGATTCATGGAGGTAATATCTAAGTTGGATTATGTTTATAATATTGTTTCATGATGAGCACCAGAGAGTACAGCTATACAGGAATATGCATTGATTAGCACCAAGCCACGAGCCAGGAATTTTCAGATTCCCCTAACTGAGAATGATGCTAGATGAGAGGATGTGAACTCCTCACTGTAGAAACTGTAGAGCATTGCAGTGGATATCAATAACTTGTCCAGCCATACCTTACTACACATGTAGTGGGTCACCAACCAGGATTTGGTCAATCGACAGAAGGAGATCAGCGACCAATACTTGTGGTCACGAAAATAATTCAAGGAATTGCGCTGTGCAAAGGAAACATTGATGGCAAACAAGGCACAAGAAATTGAGGCACTAAAGAAGGCATAAGAAGATTTGAATATAAGGACCACAGAAGACATCACCAAACTAAAGAAAGAAACTGATCACCTTGTTGTTGAGAAGGCGCAACCTTTTTCCAGTCGGGGGTAGGTGGCAAAGGCCATTACAGATTCCTACTAGTACATCCATGAAGGCATTGCGGATTTGGATGCAAATGCAAAGGAAAAGCAACTTGGAGAAGTCATCACATAGCTCTAGCTAGAAAAAAAAATTTGATTGTTCTGGTCTACCCAGACACCCCAACATAGAAAATTGCAGAATGGAAGTGTTCCATCAAGAATATAGTGACACATTTTGAAGAAATGGAGTAGGAGGCCAAAACAATCACCGAAGCGATGACACAATTTTTGGGTAGTGTCGTTCAAGATGAACAGTTAGAGAAACTGACAAAGCAGGTGTAGGAAGCTGAGGGCCAGTTAGCAACATTGAAGATGACACTAAGCACAATGCCACAAATTGTTTCAATTATGCGGTTCGTAGAGTTAAAGGAGCTACAAAAACAAGTTGGAAAAGCACAAGAGTGACATCGGAAACACAGTGACTAGCTTGACAAGTTCCAAGAAATTGGATCCCAACTTCTAGTAAAAGCAGTTGTTGCACTGCAGGCTATGCAGGACGGTAAGAAGGAAGTCAATGAAAAGATGGTGGGGAACCCATTAAAATAGGATTTTCTTGGATTTTAGGACCTTACTAAGCAAATTAAAACCCAGGTAAAGGAGATCGCTCAGCAGTGTAATGACTTCGAACTGAATATCAATGAGTACACCATGGCCAACAGACGTGGCTCAAGGGCGAGCCACAAGATTTCGTTGGGGGTTTGTTGGCTGGGGTTTTGGGACAATACTCTCTTGCAGCATCATGGATGTTATGCAAGCTCAAAAGACACCACAAAAGTGAAATATGGTGCGCAAGGAGGAAGATAGATTATTTTGAATATTTTCTGTCTTTGTACTTTTGGACCATATTTTATGGATATTGGTCATTAGTTGGTAGAATCAGTTAGGATTTAGTTGGAAGTGGACCATGAATGTAAAGGCACAAGCCTATGAATAGAAGAATAATTGTGAATGTAAAGAGCATGTTCATCATAGAAAATCCTAGACTGAGAATCGAGAACTTGAACTCAATTGAATTGTTGTATGTTTTGAATTTGTGGTTGATTACATAGAAGTAATATAGAAAGACAAGGGTTAATCTGACACATTGTTATCTTTTTGTCTCTTTCTATCTTTTTATTTATGTTTCTGCAATCCAATGGTGAATGTGTGTGACATGGATCTATGATAAAATGTTTACTACTTATGAATGATGTTATTTTTCTAGATCTATTTGCGCAACAGCATGGTTTTTTTTCGAAGAATGAATTATGTGATCTTTTAAAGAGAAATGCTGAATGGTTCGTTTGATACTTAAGTTAGTAGTCATATCTGGTAGATAAGTTGATGAATTGTTGATTTCCTTAGTGTTGGAATATATTAAACCCACTCATAACTTAGAATAAAACAATTAATCATTATTTGATTTATTATTCACCCACTAGCTTAATTAGTTGGCATCCACTTGCACCTTAATTAATCAATACATGCCATCTATATCCTAGGAATGATTTATTTATAATTCTGGGTTGATCTTGACCACCTTTTGACCATCCAGAATTAGTATACACCACTTTACAATAGATTCTCCTTTATTCTTCTTTTCCTGCTTTTCTATGGATAAGGTAAAGCTAGTCAAACTAGGAAACTGGGTGCTTTTGTTGCCAACCCATCCTTCATGACTTTTCCTCCATTTTCTAGGATTATCATGTTTTTTCCATCTCCTTGACAAATCACTCATTCTTTTTCCAATTTTTGATGTCCTTGATATATTTGGAAAGTGCTTTAGCCACCTATGGGGGTTTGCTATATTTTGGTAGGTCGGCCATTTTTTAGATTTATGAGTTGTCTCCAAAAAAATTGATTTACCTATGAGGGATGTACTATTTATGTACACTATTATTCATCATTATTAAATGGAAGGATACACACCAATATTCATCTCTTCATTCATGTGATCTAGTCTCTTTTCTTCTCTCTATTTTTCCTGTGTATGCTTGTGATAATTCTTAGTAGCAAGATCTATTTCATGTTCTTCTTATTAGCATCATTTCTCATAGTATTTATCTATTATTTCTACTTGGTATCATAGTAGCAAGGTCGATCAAGTTCTACAGAGTTGAGGAGCACATCCAGTCTCCTATCCCTCTCTGAAGAAGAGCTTGTCTAGCTTACAATATTTTCTCCTAGTTTTGTTTTGCAAGTCACAAAGAGTATCTCCTAGAGCATATCAACAAATTATATATGGATTCAAAATTTCTTCTACTATCTCCTTTCAAATATGCTGATTGGAAGCCAAATATGAGCACATACTTGAAGAGGCAATGTCTCTTTGATGTCTCCATTGGTGCATTAAGCGAACCTAAGTCTTATCAAGAGAAGATTGATTGGATTAATAATTGTGATAGAGCTTATGGAATTATGTGTTTGGGAATGTCTCCAAATATACATCATCTCATAGATTCTGCTGAGTATCCATTTGAGCTTTGGAAGAATTTGGACAAAGCTTTTGGTTTGTAGGAAATAGAAGATAAAGCATGGAGCGAACCCATCATCTCTTCTTGTTATCTCTCTCAAAATTTCATGGAATCTACATTATCTAATGAATTTTATCATGCTAAAGAATTTTCTCATACATTTCATGTTGCTACTACACTCCTTGATTCAAATGCTTCCTCCTTCAATGAAGAAGCAAATATTGAAGAGCCATCTTTTTATGTGTCTCTTGAAGGTGATTTTTCTTCTTGTGATAATAATGATGAAAAACAAGTAGCATATGGATCTTATATCGATATTAATTATGATACTATCACCCATTCATTTTTCTCTAAATCTTATATCTTAGATTCTAATATCTATGTGCCATATCCTTCACACTTTGTGCATACCTCTCTCATTGATGGTGTGCAACCCAGTGATTTCCAGGATGTTTTCTTAGCCAAATCAAGCATTATTTGTGTCATACGATTTACCTTACTTGATCTCATGTACTTCATTATATCCTCCTTTTTTATTGGCATCAATACTCAGAACCTCCTTAAATATTGTGAACATCTCATTCTTTCCTCCTTTCATACAGAGGAATCATTACCAACGTATTCCCATGAGTCTACTGATATGCTTATATGTGATCCTTTGGATTCTGATTTAGAAGCTGATATGCATGTCATGACACATATCATAACACCATACATACCATCTACCATACATTTGAATAAACCTAAGACTATACAAATCCCAAGTTCACTAGTTGATTCATCATTGGTCTCTTATGCAGTGATATTTATCTTACATGGTTTGAATTCTTTCCTATATTTTAGTGGCTGGTTATACATGTCCTTAGTCATATTTGGACTGATATTAAACATTTTTGGATCTATTCTAAACACTTATGGTTCAGATCTTATTCCCATCCATCATTCAGATTTTTACACCTATTAGCTTTCCCCAGTTGCTCATAATTTTCCTAGCCTAGCCCTATATCCTCATGGAGCCACTGAATCCTTTGTATTTTCTGTTCCATATGATAATATTTATGATATATCAGAGTTTCATCAGCCTCATATCAGATCTATACAGGTGTTACATCATATTGGAATATTGACATGTGATTCACATCACAATTTTGTAGTTATTCACGGAATTGGGTGTGAAATAAATTGTCTTAATTTTTGTACACTTTGGGAAGGAGTATGCAAAGATCTCTTTTCCATTTCAGATTATATTTGTAGATAAAAGTTTGATAGAAGAAAGAAGTATTCAGATAATGCTCCTACTTCATCAGATGATGAGATACAAGGAGTCTCTCCTCTTCTTTCTTGTAGGTTGTACACTCTAGCGCATGATCATGGAGTTCATCATTTCTTAAACAAGTCTTTCATCCGGAAGCAGTTCATTCAGCTCATTCAAGTGAAGATAAGGATATGTTGAAGAAATATTATTTCAAAATTTTTGTTCCTTGTCCTTTCTTGAGGGAGGATTTTCCCCATATGGTTTTGCCTCTTTCCTCACTTTTCTGGACATAATAATTGTTAAAGGGTGACCATAGCCTTGTTGTTGGGCCCTACATGCATCTATATTTTTTGTCATACAATCATAAAGTCAGACATATAAGGGGGTGTTGGAATATATTAAGCCCACTCATAACTTAAGATAAAATAATTACTCATTATTTGATTAATTATTAACCCACTAGCTTAATTAATTGGCATCCACTTGCACCTTAAAGTCACTGACATGCCATCTATATCCTAGGAATGATTTATATCTAATTATGGGTTGATATTGACCACCTTTTGACCAACCAGAATTGGTATACAACACTTTACAACAGATTCTACTTTATTCTTCTTTTCCTGATTTTCTATGGATAAGGTAAAGCTAGTCAAACTAGGAAACTAGGTGCTTTTGTTTCCAACCCATCTGTAGTAGGGATTTCACCCTAGCTACGAGAATAAACCACCTTTCGTCTATAATATAGAAGGATAGGGTCTTTGTGGATGGAAGAGAAACCTCCAGGAAAGGGTTAGTGAACCAAGCAAAACCTGCAGTAAACCATTAGAAAAATAAACCTGTAAGAAGTAATCAATGGAGAACCTGCAATCTTCTGTTAGAAATAAACTACACATACATCTAAGATCCAAATAAAAAAAAACAAAGTATGCATATAATTATACCTAAGCTCTTAATGGAAGATGGGCCACCATGCCCTAGCTCAAGAAGCAATCTCTCCTTACTGGTTTGAATGGGGTGGAGCTAAGCTCAACACACATGGGATGTGGCTAATGGAGCAAATGAGAGAGAGGGATGAATGGCTTGAGAGAGTTGGCTCCTAAAGGCATTCATACAAGTAGAGTAACGGTAGGCAAGGAATGAATGTTTTGAGAGTGACCCCACCCTTGTATTTATATCTTTTTCTGAGTTTTTAGGGTTTTAATCCCTTGGTCAAGGCTTTAGCGCCTTTTTTGACTTTAAGCCCTTTTCAACCATTCTTTAGCTCCTTCGGGGTTTTTAAGCTCCTTTTAGGGGTTTTAGCCCCTTTTTGGAGGTTTTAGCCCCTTTGAGAGCTATTTAGGCTCTTTTATGGGCTTTTAATCCCTTTTTGTGTTTTTCCAGCCTTTACAAGGGTGTGGGGGTCAATGAGGGTAATGAAATAGATGTCTTTGTGTGGTGTAGGTCATGTAGAGCTAATCAGGGGATTTTTTGGGTTAACAGATTTCCCTTTGATGTGTGAGGGTAGGAGCTCATCGTATGGATGACAAACATCATAGGATTTTCTGGGGAGAGGTGGTGCTTCCTAGGTTGGGACATGGTGGTTTTTGGTTTTTGTATTAATATGGTTCCCATCAATGGGTGAGATACAAATAATGTGTGAAATGTATATGGACGAGGTGGGCATCCCTATGCTCCTAATGATGTCAAAAGAATAATGTTATCAAATATCCAAAATGAAAGAGTCTATCATGTACAATTGTTGTTACATAGTTGTTTCCTCAATAAGAGGCTAAATACAATACTGATCTGAAGAACTGCTACATTGGACCCATGGAATTCTCATGGAATTCTATATCTTCATGACTGTTGGTCTATTGGATCTGGAACAGTACATAGTTGTAGGGACTTACTGACGAATAATCAATTTCTCTGTAATACAATGTGCTATATCAATCATGAATCTATACCGAAGCACTGTTCTGGGGCTTCTGAACACTCTCTCCAATGCAACCCATAAATCACAAGGGACATGAACCTGTTTGGGTACCTCAATGGACTCATCAATGTGCTATATTCAAGTGACCTATGGGGTCTTCGACCAAATACTGCATGGACCAATACCCTGTACGAATCTCAATGGTGCGATGATGTAGCTGGAGTCAAGCACGTGAGACACAACCATCCCGAGAGGCACTAAGGACTCATATCAAGTGGTCCAAGGAAATCATCAATGAGGTTAATGAAACTAGGATACAGAGACCTCTAAGTCTATCCTCTAGAATATATGTGTTGTCATCGACAGAGGGAGACCTGCAACTGACAAAGGCAATGGTGTTTCCTTGACTAGAAGCATGAGAGAGATGACCAAAGGTGTGAGACAATCTAGAGACTAATACACTGAAATAGGGAAGAGGGGTAGGTAATCACAGGGGACTCAAACTTCCTTTGTTCATAGTGTGACGACAGGGTAGACCAGGTAGCAAATGAAACTGACTCATGGGAAAGGGATCATAGCTGTAATACTGGGGATGTAACTGTAGAAGGGAAATACTTGGGGGAGGTAGACACTTTTAGTATTGATAGGATCCAAGGTAGACACATCGCAGAATACTCTGAATAAAGGTGACCCAAAGTGGGAATGTTGTCGAACTGTTATATGTGGGGTGGTGTCTAAATACACTATTGTGGTACAATCTCGTGGATTGTTGGCAAGCCCAAGAAAGTAAATGCTCGATGGTGCTTTCAATTTTAGAGAGTATGAAAGCATCAAGAAGACTCCAATGGGGTCTCCTTTTTGTTGATAGTCTCCTATGCCTAAAGAAAGGTTAGAAGTGTGCAAAGGAGAGATCGCCAATCCTTTGAGGGGGATGGGATACTTCTTTACCATTGGTAGTCCAATCAGGTTGGAAAATGTTAAACCTATACTGATTGGATGGTCATTCAGATACTTTTATGAGCATGAATGAGACCAAGTTTTCTCGGTGATCTTTTCTTGATGAGAAGGAGGGAAAAGAGCTTAACAACAACCCATGGTGAACTTTTTCATAAAGTTCGGCCCCTCTACCTAAGAAAGCATAAAAGGATGCAGAGAAGAATGGTATTGGGTTGAATGTGCCAAGGTGGTCCTTTTCATATGGTAGTATACATGGCTTGCAAAAAGGAGATAAACAAAGCTATGTATATGCCCTTTCTGATACTTTAACGAGTGGGAGAGGAAGCAAATGCGCTCGGTGATCTTTGCATTTTTTAGGAGTCAGAAAAGAGCTTAACAGAAACTCCATTATGGTTAAGTGATCGAGGGGGCACTGATGGTGCCCCCCTTTCAGGACAATGGTCCAAAGGACATCTGTGCAGTATGGATGGAGCAGGTGGTTCTTGAACATACCAATAGATGCAATGGATAGATCATGGCAGAGGCACGTGAATCGATGCAAAAGAGGCACATAGACCCAGGTGGCTCTCGGACAGAGGTTAGGAGAGTCTTGTGTGACTGACCCATACCAACTTGGGGTGGACAAAATGGGCAGTTATATGTTGAATAATAAAATGAGAGGGTGATATGATATTGCATGATGCATGTAGACAGTTATGTGACAAATGCATGCAAGATGTTGTGCCTTCCGAGGGATGGTCCAGAACCCCGATATGATGCAAGTGTAAGTTTGGAGACTAACATATGATGCAAGTATAGGTCCGAAGACATTTGTATAACAAAGTGGTATGTAAATCGAGGTAAATCTCGGGAAGTGGGCCCGAAACTTACTTATTTATCATGAGACTGTGGTCTCATTGAAAGATGGAGGATGGAATTCTAAACCTGGAGGTGTGAGGGGTGTCTCAAAAGACTCTGGGTGACTTTAACTAGTAGCTAGTTGCCCCTAGTGTAGTGATGCACAAGGAAAAGCTAGACCAAATGGGGGCCCATGTGTACAGATCTAGCTTGACGTACAATGTGCAGTTCACATGGTAATGTTAAGCGTAAAATATCTTCAGGTAGAGCCCGTTATGGGGGTTCTCCAAGAGTTTTCCATCATAGTCAACAAGAATGTATGCCCTTTTTTGAGGCAACAGTGGACGACATATGGGCCGTACCACATTGACTCAAACTTGCCTTTTCCCAACTTATCATTGGCTTGGTCATAAACCAGAACCATATCACCTTCGCTAAAGGTGCAAGGGTGGACATGGGAGTCGTAATAGGATTTTGACTGTGTTTTCGCTGCTTCAATGGCTTTGAGGGAAGATCAACAGTCTTCTATGGTTTGCTCAAGTTATAGGAGTCATTATTCCAAAGGCCAAGTGTCAGGAAGTATTTCTACCATGAGGCGGAGTGATGGGATCTGAAACTATATAGGGAGTATTGATTCAATGCCATGTACTAAATGGAAAGGGGTGAAACCGGTTGCAATTTTTGTAGATGTGCGATAAGCCCATAGGGTGGAAAACAACATGTGGTGCCAGTTGGTTTTATGGTTTCCCACCATCCTTTGGAGCATTGTTTTGATGATTTTGTTGACTGATTCAACTTTGCCATTTCCCTGAGGGTAGTAAGAAGATGAGTAGTGCTGTTTGAATTTCAACATGGTTGAAAGCTTAGTCCAAACAACATCTTCAAAGTGTTTACCATGGTATGAGACCAAATCATGAAATGACATGGTTAAAGAAGAAATGTGCCACCATTTCACTTTTGCAATTGAACGTGGGCATGGCCTCGACCCATTTAGTGAAGTAATCAACCTCCATAATGATATATTTATGACCATTGGCCGAGGTAGGGTTGATTGTCATGAAGTCAATTTCCCATTTGTAGAAGGGGCCGACTGTGACTACAAGGTGTAATGGTGCAAGGGGGGTTCTTGCCTTTGGAGCAAAGAGCTGATAGTTGCAACAGTGTTTGACTACCTCTATGCAATTAGTGAATATGGAAGGCCGAAAGTAGCCAGCATGTAGAATCTTTTGGGCGGTTGCAAGACCTAAAAGGTGGCCACCACAGGCTCCACTATGACAGTCTTTAAGGACTGTCTTGACCTTTTCATGGGTGAGGCAACGATGTAAGATGGAATCAATGCCTCGACGATGTAAAATATCTCCAATTAGAAGATGGTGAGTGGCTTGATTTCAGATGTGTCACTTACATTTGTGGTTTAAGTGGGCTGCAAACTTCTGTGTGCATAAATATAGAAGGATGCCCCCATACCATGGGTCTTCCGTGGATATGATGAATAGGAAATCATTGAGTAGGTCATCCTTGGGTGGTGGTGATGTGGTTAATGGGGACAGATCTATCATGAGTGCGGCTAGTGCTAGTGCCTTTGTGCTTTTCGGGGAAACAAAATCTAAGTCAAATTCTTGGAGGACGGCTACCCATTTAGCTGCGTGTCCTTGTAGAAGGCGACAGCTTAAGAGGTACTGCATTAGGTTGGAATCAACCACTAATCGGTTATGGTTTGCAATGATGTAGTGGTGCAACTTTTTGGATGAGAAAACAATGGCGAGGGCTAGTTTATCCTCGGGTGAATATCGTAGTGGGGGACCTGTCAGCTTCTAGCTAATGTCATAAATCATGTGCTCCTGACGAGCATCATATTCCTAGACCAAGACGCTAGCAATGGTATTTTTCGAGGATGACACATAAAGAATGAAGCCTCGGGTGAAGTCTGGTGCCAAAAGTAGTGGTGCGGAAGCCAAGGCTTGTTTGAGCGCATCAAATGATTCATGTGCTTGTTGATCGCACACAAAGGGGATTTTGGTGTAGAGCAAGCGTACGAATCCATGGGATTTCATTTCATACTCTGGTACAAAGCGGCAAAGGAAATTGGCGCAGAGTTTGTGGTATAGGGAGATCAAGGATAGCTTGAACTTTGAGAGGGTCAACTATTATCCCTTTGTGGGATATGATGAACCCGAGTAGATGGCCTGCTAGGACACAAAAAATGCACTTTAGGGGATTCAAGTGAATTTTGTACTTGCAGCATCGCAAAAATACTTTCTGCGAGTCGTCTATGTGTTGTGCTCGTCTTTCTGATCGAACGGTAAGGTCGTCTAGGTAGACCAATATGATGTGGATGAGGTCATGGAAATAATACGTCATGGCACATTGGAAGGTGGCTTTAGCATCTTTAGACCAAAGGGAATTACTCGATATGCGAATGTGCCCCAAGGGGTTGTAAATGCAGTCTTGTAACAATATTCTTTCTGGATCTGAATTTGGTTGTATCTGAAAAATCCATCCATGAAGGGTGTTGGGAAGTTGTCTTTGGGACATGCCCAATTCTGATAATGGAAGTTTGTGCAAATGTAGATGGTACCTATTTTTTATTCATAGGAATAGGATTTGAAACCCATTTTGTGTAAGCAATGGGGTAAATCAAGCCAGCTATGTGCATTTTCTTGATTTTGGCTTTGACCACAGAAGCTTTGGAGGGATGGATTGGCCTTTACGTTTGGCGCATGGGGACCACATCAGGCCATGTGCCGATGTGGTGTTCAACAATGGATGGATCCAACCCAGGAATTTTGGTGTAGGACTAGGCGAAGATGTAATGGAATTCTTGGAAGAGTGCTTTGTAGGAAGTGACTTCTTTCGAGGAGAAGGATGCCCCTAGCATGATTTCCTCAACACCTCAGGATTGGTTGAGATGTTGATTTTAATGGTTGGTGAAATATTGGCCATGTTCCCTTCTTTGAAGGCATCTGGTGCCAGAATGGGATTTTTGAACTAGTCAACTTTGACATGAATGAAATCCTTTGCTTCAACGAAAAATTGGTCAGACTGCGAGACAAGTTCTCCAGGGAGGAAGAATGAGCAATGGTGCATGTTGTCCCAAGGGTGTTTTGGAGCGGTTAAGGATTCAAGTATCTCCTCGTCTTTGTAAAAGAAATGATGAGACAAATCTGATGGATTATCTATGATTGCGAAGATAAGGGTCTGTGGAACTGGACATCATGTAGATGGACATGGTGTTTGAAGAGGGAGGTGGGGGGTGGACTTATTTGATCAGAGTGATATTGGATTCAAGGGCATGCTGTCGAAGGTTGGCTAGGGTCATTCAAAACTTGGGAAAATACTCACAATGGTGAGAATAATTTCCATATAATCTGCAAAGGGCACATGCATGGTTCGTTCTCAACGACTTGTTTTTCACTGTTGGCCTGCTCGGGAGCTCAACCACGGGGATTTTTTCTGTTGTATCCATGGAATCCAAATGTGCGTGGAGCACAAGAATCTCAGATAAGTTTTGAGTTGCATGGACCTATTCATCACACACAACACAAGGAAAGATCTATCGTGGTTTAGTTGTTTCTTTCGCATTTTTTCCCCTGGCCTTTTTTGGGTGGGGCATAGTAGGTGTAGGTGAAATGGTTGGATTTTGCGGGCAAGGTGGGGGACATGATTTGACCGAAATGGGTTGAACAGGGTTCAACACAACTTGGGGCATTACAGGTTGGGCTAGTGGATTGAGGTACCACACGGGAATTCCCAATGTAAAGTTGGGTAAGTTTAAGGTAGCCATTATTGGCTTACTCATGATCCCAGACGAAGGAAATAGGAAGGGAATTGTGTGGACTAGGAAGGATCCCAAGTAACTCCCTAGTGATTACATTTGGGGATGCAGTTGTGGTTACAGCAAGGGTTGATACTATGGCTACGGTTGATGTTGTGGCTGCGGATGATGTTGCGGATGATGTTGCGGCTGTTGTTGGGGCTGCAACTACAGTTGATGTTTAAGTGCAGCAGTGTTGGATAAGAGCATGCACAAATCTGCAGTCTCATTTATTGTCAGTGGTGGTGACACAAAGGGGAAGGAAATCGTCATGGAGGTGTTGGTGAACAACCCAGGGCCCACATCCAATAATGAGGAGGTGGATGTGTCGTCGACGGTAGTGTCGACTATAGGGATAATGTTGGCTAGTAGTGTTAGCCATTACGGATCATGATAAGTTAATTGGTCAACCGTCACAATTTTCTGGTCATGAGGGAACATAATGAGATGGAAAACAATGGATGATACAGCTCTCATGGCATACATATAACTTCTTCCTAGGATAAGGTTATAGTCCAACTATGGATTGGAAACCTCTATGTCGATCAGTACTATTTTCCCGGTTAATGTTAGGGAGACATGTGGAAGGATACCTTGGGATTTAGTGGGATGGACATAATAATCCCACAGAGTAGTGGTGGATGGTTGTAGGATTGGGGATCCAAGTTTCTGCCAGACTAAGGTTGACATAACACATGTGTATTCCCCCTCATCGATGATGCACCGGTGTATGACCAAATTTTGAATGGATACTGGAATTTGGAAGGCAATAGTTGATGGCATGTAGGGCTCTCCATTATCTTTGTCAAACGTGATCAAATTGGAGTCATAGGGGTCTACAGCATTGAGGGAGGCTAGCAACGCCTTCTGCTAAGTTGGGAAAGTTTTAAGTACCTCGATATCAAACATGGCCATAGGTGTTTGGGCCAAATCATCAACGATGTTGTAGCTCACAGCATCTCTATCCATGGCATTGTTGGCAACCCATCATATGGGAGCGCATGGGTGAAAAGGGGGTAAGTAAAGAGGTGTATTGGTTGTTTTGGACATGGATGTCGAATATGGGTCGGTGGGTTCGGTGTTTGATCCATACTGACTTCTCCTGGTCTGTAAATTGACCTCTTCAGTTGTCATGGCTACCAGGTGGCATGCAGGTGGTGAACACCTGTTTCTATTAGCGGAGGTGCAGCGGAGCGATGGGATTGGGTTGGGGAGCAAGTGTGGTTGCTACCAGTCCTTGGATTGGTAATGGGTTTTGGAGCACCATAGGTGGAGGGCCTAGTTGTGCCGGGTTGGGTTGAGCTAGAACTGTCTTATAGGTAGCATGATGGACTTCATTATGAATGGCCTACTTAGCATGACCCATGAAGGGGCATTCATGCGTATAGTTCCTGTAGACCTCGCATAGTTTTCATGGTTGATTTGTGCATTATGGAGCATTGCATCTAGGTGGGTTTGGCTGCTAGGGATTTTGGGCTAGCTGGTTCACCCCGTCATTGTTGGGAGGATTTGGTTGTTGACTGCCTCCTTGTGGTTGGTTGTTTCCTTGATTCCTAGCTCGATTGTTTCTGGATTTCCCTGGTTGGTTGGTTGGGCTGTTTTTGCTATGCAAACACCTATCCCAAAGGTGTTGAAAAAGATAGGGCGGGATCTTGAGCATATTGCACTGGTTGTGCATAGTAGACTTGGGGGGTCGGGGATGCCACAAATGTGGGCATCTATCTTGAATATTGTTGTGTCGACCAAGTAGGTGCATAGGGTTGTTGCTATGGTGCAGGTTGTGCATAGGAGGTTGTAGCTCTAGATTGAGACATCAATCTTGAATAGTTAGAAGCTTGGTTTGGGTAGGAAACACTAAGGGTGTTGCTTGGGTTTGGTGGCATTGTAGGTGGTGTTGGGTGGTGCTGTGATTGATGGGAGATGGAGCCTATGATGCCATCTACAGCATGGGATGCCCCCAGCACATCCCGGTAGGAGGTGCCTGCACGAGGAGTGTCTAGAATGAGGGTGTATAGGTATCCAAACTGTGCTTAAATGAGGTCAAACTGTTGATCCTTCAACATGGCCTCTTCCTCTGTTTGGGGATGTTCGGAGGCGAAGCCCTTGGCTATGGGTGTAAGGAATGTTTTTAAGAACCAGTAAAGGAAGATAATGTCATCAAGCTTGATCTTGCACAAGCTGCGATGTTGCTTCCACTCATGAATGTGGTCGGTTATGTGGGTCACAGTGTTTTGGTGGAAAGATATCAATATTTACACCTCTTCATCATATGTACCGGGGAGTTGGAAATATTGTAGGAACATAAAGGCAAAGGAGTTGAATTCTGGGTACGTGGCTTGTGGTAGCTCAATGTACCACTTGGCAGTAGCACTTGTGAGGGTGTGTTGGAAAAGCCTAAGTCTGATCGAATCATCTATGATGGTGTTTGATGAGCACCGTAGGTGAAACATCATTATATGGTTTTGGGGGCACTCCTTTGCCTTCCCTTAAAACTTAGGGATGTCTGAGGGGAGCTTGGTTGGAATGGGAGGCCAATACGCTTGATGATAGATAGGGTCATTGGTTAACCTAGCTAAGTCGGGCAAGTTGAGGCGTGTCATGAAAGGGAGGTTTGACCCAAGGTTGATGTGGGAAGGACCGACAATGGTAGGGGGGTTTGCAGGTACATTATTTCCTTGAATGACTAGGGGTACTTGTGGCATAGTTGTGGATGGGTCACTGCCCCCAAGTGTGGCAAGTGGGACAATGTGAGTGAAAGGGCCACTGCCCCCAGGTATGACAGGTGGGACAGTGTGAGTGGTAAGTATGGGTGGAGGCATCTGACTTATGACAGTCTGCATGATAGTACTAGAACCACCAGCAGGGGTGTTGGGGGTGGTGTGAGGTATGGACTTGGGTCCATTGCCAATCACCAGTCTAAAAAGTGGATCTTGGTTTGCACCAGTGATAGGGCTAGATGGTGCAGTATGTAAGTATGGCTTAGATTGATATGAGGTTGATTCTGAGTCAGAGGCTGTTGTTATAGAGGATCTCACCACTCTAGGTGAATCACACTTTGTATGGCCTTCCCCTATCCTGCTGCAGACTCATTAGCCCCTATGGACCACTTTTTGTCCTTTGAGGTTTCCTTGATCATCCCTACAAACATATGAAAAATGATATACGTGGCTTTTAACCCTATAATCGCGTACATACGCGGGTTTGACCCATATAACTGAGCAAATTGGGATGTGTGCATAATCCAAATAATTTTGGAGTTTTCCTTGACATGGATCTGACTCATTTGACTCCTAGCCTTCCATATTCCTTGAGATCGCTCGGATTCAACCTTTCATTATCCCTTTGAAAGCTATATAAGGAACCCCTTGGTACATTGAAGGCATAAGAGAGAATTGAGTGCAAAGAAACTATAGTCCATTGTTGCCAGAACTTATGCTTGAGTCTGCATCCCTTTGTCCCTTGGAGCACTTTTTTGTTCTTCCCAAGCTTGCCTTTTTCTTGTGAGCTTGCTATCGAGAGATGGAGGATTGAAGTGGTGGAGGCCCAAGTGGGGGATTTTGTTTCTCCGGTTCACAGACATGCCGTCATAGGTTGTATCTATCTTGTAATCTCTGATTTATATTAATAGAAATATATTTTCCTATCCAATGATGTGTATTTGAATGAATATTTTATCCATGGGATTATGTCAAATGCTTTTACATTATTGATTATATATGCTAGAACAGATCTAACACCATGATATATAGTATGCTTGTATTGTTTACTTGTTGTTGAGGAAGTAATATATCAATTCAAGCTAAAGATTAGAAAGCTCAACAGGGATCTACTTCAACCGCCCGGAATAAGGTACGAGGTCTGATCCTTTAGTGTTAGACATTTAATTTCTATTGCATATTGGAAAGGATTGATTTCTGGAGTGAAGCTGTCTGTTGTGGTACTCCAAGCCATAGGAATTTCTCTCCGTAACAGAATTGGCGACTCGGCTGGGGAGTTCCTAGTAGTTGTCCTTTGGGGGTTGATTTCTCGGCATTCAATGTATTTGAATTGCTCTTTCTCTCTTGTTTCTGTGTCGGGTCTGGGGGCATGTATGCCTGGTAGAGTCTGATTGGTGTGAATTATGTCTCAGCCTATCTATTTTCCTTGATTTTATGCACCTTTTCTTCCTGTACATAGGTTTTTGACTTACAGTCGCGTATACTCACGGTTTCCTCTGCTATTTCCTCGTATACATGCGGTTTACTAGGAACAGTCGTGTATACCCTTGATTTTGTCTTTTTGTGGAAGATAGTTGGTTGCTGGGTGAATTCTGATATTTGCTGAGTCTCCTTTGGCACTACCTGAGTCTGTTTATACCTCTGTTTCTGACTAGAAACATTTTTTTTAGCCTAAATTTTTTAGGAAAGTTCTTGTCATGGCATTTTTGATTTTTTGTTTGAGATTAGTGCATTAGAGTTCTTTTACCTTAGTGCTTTGATTGAATGCTGTTTATGTGTGCTTGCAGAGTCTGGGGGTTGTAGAGTCATTCTTTTTCTTTTTGCATCTCTTTTATTTTCAAAAAATCCAAAAACATTTGCTTATCATCATGCATTGCATTTTGCACTTTGCATTGTACTTGCACTAGATCTAGATTTGCTTTGGAGTACTAGTTAGGACTTCATATAGGAAAATTTGCATTTATCATTTGAAGAAGAATTGTGCATTTCACGTAGTAGCATACCCTGTTTTCATGGACACAATGCATTTGCATTGATTGTTAGGTGTGCATTTTACTTCTTGTTGCGTCATAACACCACTAGTTGCATGGTCATATCCCTTTTTGAGTGATAAAGCCAACTAAAATCAATGCTAAAATAAAATTAATTACACTCTTTTCTTTTCTAGGGTGCACCAACAAGCTTAGGTTTTAGGATCTTGAAATAGTTCATTGTAAGTCAATTCTCCAAGATCACTAAACAACAACATCTAGGTGTTTGTCCAGGTGAGTGTGTGAAATCCTTGGTATAACCATTGTTCTCAGGATCCTCCTCTCAAAAGGGAGTTAAGCACGAGGCAATGTGAGTAGTTATTTATTGGGATGACCCCTAGTCATGACTGAGTAGCACCGGAGATATTTCCAGGATTGTATTCGTATCTGGGGGCTCTTTTGAGAGTTTCAGGCTTTTCTACCTTGCCCATACGGTTAATCCTGCCTGCGACTGTCCTCCTAAGCATTGATTATATTGAGGTGACTTTAGTGGCCTTACCTAGGATATCGAGGGGGTACTTGTAGAGGTTATTCTACAGGTGTCCCAGCCAGGTTGGGGTCGAACAACACAGTCGCTTTATGTGTTGAAGCTGAGGGCCACAATAATTGGTTACGTACCTCTGCTTGTTGTGTATGGGAGTCTCAAGCCTCTCCTAGGCGAGACATACCTGCTTCATTTGGGAGCTCACTTATCCAGCCCTTGCTTGCTTGCATTTTGCTTTAGATTTTGTTAGTGATTACTCTGTGCACAATAGTTGGCCTAGGGTTTACGTAAATAGAGAGTCTTTGCTATTCTTTGAGTCATTGTGGATTCAGGTGCGGTTCCTCACCATTCTCATCATTTAGCAGGACTTTCTCCTTCTACTTCTCCTCCTCCTTTGGGAGGGAGACCTAGACATTCTAGGCGGACTATGTCACACATTGATTCACACACCATGGGAGACCATTCAGAAGATATTCTTGAACCACCTCCTCCCATTCATGTAGACGATGGGGAATTTACTCCTACTTACGATCCTTCACCCGACTTAGCTGAGTTAGGTCCTATGATTTCTGAGATAGGAGCCATGCATGATAGACCTACTCATGCTAGGGCTGATTCCCCTTTGACGCATTACCAATATGGCATGCCGGAGGACGTCGAGACTCATTTTGAACCCACCACTACTAGCTATGGTAGTTATGGTATGGCCGGTTTTCCTATGCATGATTTGACATTTCATGTCGAATCTGACTTTGAGCCTAGCACTATGCCTGGGGGCACTCTCATCCCTTACTAGGCGAAGAGGTTTGGGAGCACTAGTCACATTGCACCTTCCGTCCCAATGGTGGAAGCTACATCTTATATCCCTCCTAGGTCTAGAGTTAGCGATCCTATTAGGATACCAGATCCGAGACAAGTGATGATAGGCGGTAGTACATATCTTAGTACTCAGATTCCTTCATCCTTGGCCCCTAGTTCTTCAAATTTACACCCTCCACCTTATTCACGTGGTCCTTCGAGTCGGCACATGGCTATGAGTTAGGTCCGTACTGCGGTTACTATACCGATTGTGTCTCAAGTTTACATACCACCCGTTGCTTTGGGAGGCTATGTTCATGCTTCTATAGGTCATATTACTACTTCCGTGGCATATTCCCTACTTCCGGTATGTATATTCCTACTTCCGGAACCTATCTTCCTACCTACGGAGTGTCTCATGGGGCATCGCATGCGATGACCTATGGACCCTATTATGGGACGTAGTATGGAAAAAGTTCTTCACCTTATGGAGGCAGGTATTCACAACCTACTTACTCTCCTAATTACGGCTTTGTAGCTCCTACTAGTCAAGGTCCACCTCATTATGGTGCTTCCATGCCACCCTATACGGGTCAAACAGGAGGAGGAAACTATGGCCAAGGCCATGGTGGCAACCAAACCTATATGAATCAGGGAGCGGTCCATCAACCTCATCATCCTAGGCTCCCTTTCCTCATGACACTCAATCTTCCTGACTTATCAAGACTTACGAACGATCCTGTGGCTCATGACCTGGCTTGGCCGGCTGTCCCTACCAAGCTTCCTTCAGACATACCCAAGTTCGAAAGCAAACCAGGAGAGGATCCGAGTGAACACGTTACTACGTTTCACCTATGGTGCTCTTCAAATTCATTAAATCAAGACTCAGTCCATTTGAGACTATTTCAACGCACCCTCACAGGGCCTGCTACGAAATGGTATATAGAGTTACCTAAAGGCGCTTTTACTTTGTTTGATGACCTTGCGATGATTTTTCTTAATCACTTCCAGCTACCAGTGCGTTATGATGTTGGTACTGAACTCTTATCGACATTTTAGCAAGATAAAGCCACTCGTATTTCTGATCATATTCAGGAGTGGCGTAGACGGAAGAGATTAATTAAAGCCTTTATACCACCGGAGTTCCTTCTCGAGTGGTTCCTCAAGTTGTTATTGTTGTATATAGTGAAGGATGTTTCCACATCCGGAGTGCAGAATGAGGAACAAGCGATTTTTAGGGTGCAGGAACTGGACTTGATCTATGCTCAGTCCGATTTGTTATATGAGATTATTCCCAATGCTCCTCGTTCCAGTTTCGATCCCAAAGTCAAACCTGGACCACATGCCGATGGCATTGTGGGTTGTGCAAGTGTGAAACCTATGGATTCAGTTGCAAAACAAGTTGGTCAGTTGTCAATCAACCAATATGCTTCGAGACAAGCTATGGTTTCGTCTCAACCCACCCAAACGGTGAATGTAATTTCTATGCAATCGTCGGACTATATGGGTAACCAGCGGCCCAGATGGAATAGGAAAAAGGTTAAGAATAATAATCGAAAGGGTGGGAATAAGAATGAGAATGCTAACAATAATGACAAGAATGGTAGAAATGCTGGGGGGCACAAGCAAGCTAAACGTAAGGTTAAGTTCCCTTGCAAGTTATGTAAGGACGATCACCTCACTTACTTGTGCCCTCGGATTGATGAAGCTTTGAGATTCTTAGCACAAGGCCCAGTTGTGCTAACTAACCCTTTACTGCATAACCAGAATATGAATTCGAAGTCCCATGACCAGTCTAGTGAGAATGATCCACCAGAGACTAGTGCTCGTGGGTGCATTAACATGGTCTGTGCTACGAAAGTTGTGACGCGTGCGAAATATTATAGTTCATCACAACCCAGCCCAGGAAAAGAGCCTGATCCACCAAGGTCCCCTTTGCGTATTGAGAAACCTGTGGATAAACTTGAGGCTGCACGTCGCATTCCTAAGGGAGTCCTTAACCGTTAGAGGCATAATCCAAATGCCTGAGCTGCCCAGAATTATTCAGTTGTTGAGGATTTGGGCCACACTCCTCGTGCGATGTCTGCAATGGAAGTGCTTCAGAGTTGTCCTTCGCAAAGGAAGGCGTTGGTTTCTGCCCTTGGTGTGAACAGAGATGATTCTTCCTTGGTCATCAAATTTGAAACCGTAGGACTGTAGCCTCACTTTCCCTACTATGTGTCTCTTTTGGTGCACATAGAATGTCTTAATATGATCGTTAAGTGTACTGTGATTGCCGAGGGCGATACAGCTTCTGTGATGTCTTTGTCCTGTTTGAATGGTCTGGGTTCTCCTGAGCTGTCTAAATCAATGACTATGTTAACTGCGTTTGATGGGAGATTGTTTAGGCCACATGGTATCCTTCCTTCCCTTAAATTCCGTTTGGGGGGGAAGACCATTGCGATAGAGGTTGAGGTGGTTGATGCGCCCCTTGACTACAATCTCTTGCTGGGTAGGAACTGGATGTATAGTATGCAAGCCGTCGCTTCTTCCTTGTTCCACGTTGTATTCTTTCCACATAACAGGAAGATTGTAATGATTTATCAAATGGAATTCAAGACTTCGTCTATTACCGCATCTTCGGGAGCGTCGATCCCGATCATTGACCACTCCGAACTGGAAACTAGGAATGTGGGTGTAGGCATGTATCCATCCCTCATGGGAAGCTTTAGTTTTCCTACACTAATCCTCATGATAGGATCTTTTTCTGATGAGGATTTGACATCTACAACCTCGGTGTCTTTTCACATGACCGATATGGAAGATCCTTGGATTCTTCCTACACCGAGTACTTCGAGTGAGCCCGTCGAGATGAGCGTGCCATTTCCTGTAGCTATGATAGCTTATCAAGCTAATCTCAAGAGTGTTGTAGAGCCTTCTTCTTCCTCTTCGTGGACGGAGGAGGAAGACCTCTATGTGCTGCCGGCATGGGCAGTATAGTCTTCTCATGCCCACAACTACCTTGATATGGTTTTCCCTTCAGATGAAGTGATTATCGAGGCTATCTCGGGAGTTGAGCCACCATGGGAGGAACTTCATCATAGATCATACTTCCTTCCAGAGCTTGACCGTTTGGAGCATGAGGATTAAAGGGAGATTCTTAGTCAGAAAGTTGGTAGTCCTGTGGTTCCATTAAGCTCTCCTGGTCCGATGGCTGATGGAAACATGGAAAACATATCGACAATGATTCCTATCAACATTTCTCACAATCCTGGAACTATAGAGAATATCTATATTGGGGCAGAATGTTCCCATGCTGAGATTATGGAATATATCGGGCTATTCAAGGAATTCTGTGATATTTTTGCTTGGTCTTATGATGAGATGCCAGGTATTGACCCTCGTATTGTTGAGCATGAGATTAAGACTTACCCCAATGCTAAGCCTGTTTGACAACGTTTACGCACCGTGAATCCTAGGAAAGCACCTGCCATTAAGGCAGAGATAGAGAAGCTGTTGAAAGCTAGTTTCATCTATCCCATTCCCTTGACGGAGTGGGTTTCAAACCCCATTTCAGTGGATAAGAAGCAGGGAGCGATCCGCATATGAACTGATTTCCACGATTTGAATCGTGCCTGTCCAAAGGATAACTTCCCCACACCATTTATAGATCATATTTTGGATGAGTGTGCGGGTAGCGAGGTGTTCTCCTTCATGGATGGATTTTCTGGGTATAATCAGATACAGATTAAACCTAAGGACCAACATAAGACTGCATTTATTTGTCCTTGGGTAACATTTGCATATCATAAAATTCCTTTTGGCCTTAAAAACGCCAGAGCTATGTTTCAGCGAGCGATGACCTTGATTTTCCACGATCTCAAGTCTATTATTGAAGTATTTTTGGATGTCCTCACTGCTCATTCTCGTATGAGAATGTGTCATCCCTATCACTTGAGATTGGTATTCGAAAGATGCCGACACTATTTAGTTAGATTAAATCCTCATAAGCATCTTTTGCATGAATTCAGGTTGTTTGTTAGGATTCATCGTTTCAAAAGAGGGTATAAGAGTTGACCCTTTGAAGGTTGAGACAATACTTTAGCTGTCTCCCCCGAAGAATATTCATCATCTTCAGTGTTTGCAAGGCATGGAAAACTTCTTACAAATATTTTTTGTCAACTTTTCCAATTCGACTAGAGGCTTCATGCGTCTCTTGAAGAAGGATACTCCCTTTGAATGGGATGAGCGAGCACAAGAGTCCTTCGATGCACTCAAGAGAGCCCTACCATCGGCCCCGGTGATTAGTCCTCCGGATTATAGCCGTGATTTTCTATTATATGTGGCCGGGTCTTTAGAGACAATTGGTATGGTTTTGGTTCAAGAGGATGAGGAGCTCCAAGAGCATGTCATATATTATCTGAGCTGAAACCTTATTAACGTAGAGATTCGTTATTCTCATGTCGAGAAGCTTGCTTTAGCTACCGTACATGCGGTTCAGCGTTTGAGACATTATATTCTCCTTTTCCAGACCTTGGTTGTTTCCAATGTCAATCCATTTCAGTTCATCCTCACATGAAGGATGATTGGGGGAAAGTATAATAAATGGATTTTCATTCTGCAAGAATTTGATCTCGAGTTTGTTTCGGCAAAATAAAAGAAATATTTAATCTTTGCAGATCTTATATCGGATTTTCCGAGCGAAGACGAGGAGTTGGTTTGTGAAGATACATTTGTTGATGAACACATCTTCTTAATATCAATGTCAGACCCATGGTACGGGGATATCATATTATATCTACAAATACAGAGGACCCCTACTCACCTCTCGCAAGATGAACGACGACGATTACGTCATGTCTCTAAGAACTACCTCATAGTGGACAATACTTTGTACCACCATGGAGTAGATTCCATTTTACGATGTTGTTTAACTCATGACGAGGCTGAGGTTGTGATAAATGATTTCCACGGAGGGGCGTGTGGTGGCCATTTATCTAGGCTTTCTACAGCTCAAAATATTTTGAGAGCGGCTTATTTCTGGCCGTCGATCTTTAAAGATTGTGTTGATGCGGTCAAGAATTGCCACCCTTGCCAGGTGTTCGCATGTAATATGCGCTCGAAACCTGCCCCGTTACATCCCATTATCACCACTGGTCCCTTCACCAAGTGGGGGCTCGATTTTATGGATTGCAACCTAGCTTTAGCTGGGGGGCACCATTACATTATAGTGGCTATTGATTACTTCATGAAATGGGCTGAGGCTATTCCTACAGTAAAATTCGACGGTGAGACAGCCGTTCACTTTGTATTAAACCAAATTATTAGTCGGTTCGATATTCTGAAAGAGCTTGTCACTGACCATGGCTTGCACTTTCAGAACCGTATGATGGAAGAGTTGGCATCCAAGTTAGGGTATAAGCAAGAGCACTCCTATTCTTACTACCCTCAGGTGAATGGATAGGTTGAGGCAGTGAATAAATCACTCAAATCCATTCTCCAATGAACCATCACACAAAGCAAGATGAATTGGCACATTATGTTATATCCTGCTTTGTGGGCATATCGAACTGCTGTTAAGACTGCCACTAGTTTTTCTCCATATCAGCTTGTACATGGAGTGGAGTCGATATTTCCAGTTGAATGTGAGATTCCTTCGTTGAAGCTAGTTTTGGAACTCTTACTAGACACTTCACCTTTGGAGGAGCGTTTGGTTCACCTTGAGCAACTTGATGAGCAAAGTCGGGATGCCTTGGTGGCTCTAGATGTTAATAAAAATTGCGTTAAGGTCCAGTACGATAAGTTTGTCCATCCAAGAGTGTTTAGTGAAGGATACTTGGTCCTTTTGTGGGATCAACCGAAAGAACCCTTGGGGGCAGGGAAGTTTAATCCTATGTGGCGTGGTCCTTACGTGGTCAAGTGTGTCTTAGAGGAGGGTGCATATGAGTTAGTGGATTATGAAGGGAAAGCTTTGGTGGAGCCTAGAAATGGGATCTATCTCAAAAAATACTATGCATGATCTTTAGCCAAGGCTGCTTGTTGTATATTATTGTACAACTTTGCATAGTTAGGTATTTTTTATTGTGATTAGGTTTGTGATTAGTTTCCATTTCTTTTGGCAGATGTCAATGGAATATTCCACCTACATAGGATTCACGGATGGTGCAAGCCATCACACTCAACACTCAGCGTCTACTGCTTGGGTGATTTATACTCCTATGGGTCAGGTACTATCTTTAGGAGGTGTATGTCTACGGCCATCTTTCAACAATGTTGATGAATATAGCGCCTTTATTGAGCTTCTACAGGATTCCATTCTACATGGCATTCTATCTCTTGAGGTACGTCTTGATTCAGAGTTAGTAGTGTCACATCTCAATGGTTTATACCATGTTATAGATCTGACGTTATTGAGAATATTCTTACATGTGAGATTGTTAGAACGGCAATTTGACAATATAACATATATACACATTCCAAGAAATAATAATCAAGTTGCTGACTCATATGCTAACTATGTGTTAGATTGGCATTTGTTTCATTCATAATAAATTAATCACAAACATTTTTTACACATGTAAATAAATAAATCGATCACCATTAAAAAAATTTATATACATAAAAAATGTGGTAATACATACTGTCATATACAAAATTTGGGCTTTTAAAGCCACCATCATATAATACACGGTCGTACAAAACATATACACTCCCAGGTGTCTAATCCTGTGGAGGAGGAGGAGGGTTGTGATCATGGAACGTCACTACGGCTCTAGCTAGCTGTCGAAATAAATGCACCCATGCGCGTGGTACACCCACCACCTGCCAATGCATGGCCTCAGGCAAGTCCTCTACTTGCGCCATGGGAACTCTATGAGTCAGTGTCACAAAGTTGGTATGAATGCTCTGGAGCGTTCACTCCGCATCCACACCCATGATTTCATCTCCTCTTCCCCTCTGTCTATGATGAGGGAATCCCTCTGGTTGTCATGGTCCCACATCTGCACATGAATGGTAGATGTCACTATGTATTGTCACGCAAAAACATGTCTTTTTGATTCCACATAATCAAGAAAATACAAAAAAATTAAATAACTCAAAAAATTTAAAAAGAGTGAGGGTTGAGATTCGTTACCTATGTCACCATATGCCGATCCTGGTGGAAATGGCATGTCCAGATCCCCCCAGAAATCTATCTCTGCATAGGGGTAGTAATATATAGCAACAATCTGTCATCGCCACCATGGAAAGAAGTCAGCTGGATATGGGTTGGACACCCTACCACCCCCCAGTCTGTGCATAGAATCTTCCCAACATCGTTGGGCCGGATCTTGAACCCCATGGAGAGGAATGTCCACTCTAGGGCTCAATCCTGGAAAAAGCTGGAAGAAAAACGTGCTCAAAATACTGCTGAACCCGAAGTTCCGTGCCCTACTTTTCTTTACACTCACTGAGCTGGTATTTCATGTTGCTTAGTAGTGTAGTACTCCGGTCATAGATGGTGGGTCTCATACACTCCACCGCATAGAACATTAGCGGCTGTGAGGCCTGATGGAGTGATGCTAAGCTTGCTATCCTACCCAGCATCAGTAATATGGCCTTTAGGCCCAACACCTGTATAGCATTGGGGGACTTGACTCCCCACCTTCTCAGTATCTGGGTAGTAGTGCATGGCTATCTACTCGTCAATATTAAGGCCACCTTCTGGCCCACCTCGGGAATGAAGGTTCACCACCTCCCTTCTTCTAGAAAGACCTATGATAAAGTATATTTCCTCCACCTCTATGGTGAGGGACATCCCATCTATACGGAAGGAATCTGAGTCTGGATCCCAATAGTCTACCAGCATCTGTAGCAGTCTTGGTTTCGCCCTCAAACTGCTAAGACACCAAAACTTGTAGAGTCTGCATGCACGTAAAGCTTGTTGAGCCATTAAGTCGGCCATTACTGCTTCCTCTACTTCACCATGCTCATTCTCTCTCCACTCTAGGACCATCCTGCAAGAAAAATTGGAAAATTGCCCATTAGTTTAGTAAAAAACCATATGCGCTGCCTCATACGCGACTGTTTTGCAAACAGCCATATATGTACATGGGTTTGAGGCCCTTTTCCGTGTATAGCCAGCCCTATACGTGGAAAAAACCTTGATATCTGTGTGGGCCGCAGCAAACACTTTGGGATGGCTTAAAAACTTCATTTAACAATGAAAATCTATAAAAATTATATCAAAATGCAAGAGGAGATCATGAGTAAATAACTGGAAGAAACGGTTGTGAATTCCGCCGACTGGATCTCTTGGAATTTGCAGTTGAAAATCAGAGCTCAAATAAGTAAAAGTTTCAAATGATTTATATTTTTTACTATTTATAGAAAAAATTTCAAATATTTGAAAATTTTTACCCCCTTTCCTATAGTTTCGACATTTTCTAACCATTTTGGACTGTTTTTGACATACTTTGTGATGTAGAAGCCCTTTTTTAGTGCCGTTTCAGCCATTGGATTGACCCGTTCGTGCCAATCTCAAGTATCGTGTCTAAACTGGCATATAGGTTAGGTTCACCACCGTTTTCATTTTGCATGACTCTTATGACCATATCACCATGTCCTTAGGTACAAACCCACTCTATGATGTCATGAAACCTTCCTGCTGCTTTAGAAGTGGCATGATACGAGTGGTAGAGCTTCACCTTACATGGGTACCCTAGTTAGCACCTTATTTTCATTTGCTACCCATGTCAACATTTTCTCCTTTAGGGTGTGGGAGTCCATTGTATAGTACTACCATGACATTTCGCAAGAGCCTCATACTCCTTTTGATCTTATGCTGGCCTATTTCCCTCAGGACTCCCCTATGTCAAGTTGTGAATGCATTATCATGATCTTTGCCTGCCTTATTGAGCTTTATGCCGGCTCCCATGACATTGTGTTTCAGCCATATAGCCCGAGCTTGTCTCATGTCTAGCCATGCAGAGCCATTTTTTATATCCTTCGCAGCTTTATTTCCCTTTTTACCAGGAGGGGATTTTCCCCCAAGTGTCGATATCCTACACATGTATCCTTGCATTGAGCATAGGTATGTTCTACTGCATGGAACTAGTTTGTTTTCCCTTATGACACTCGTCTCCTCCTAGTTTGTAACTATAAATCTAGTTTATTCTTTTTTCAAGCTTTTCAAATAACTGAAAAAGTCCAAAAAAAATCAAAAAACCAAAAAGCTAGACAAGGAAAGATGTTATCTTTGGCAGTTGTCGAGTCATGTTGCCTTTGAACAGATCACTATATATCACATCCATTGGTTGGGTTTTAGTTTGAATTTAGAAGCTGTACTTGTTTATCTGAGTTTATCCCCACCGACTGGTTAAGCTTCCAGTCCCTATGGAGCCTCTATTGATGCCTCCGGTGTCATAGAGATGTCCCAGTTTGCATATCGAGTCTATGCTACCTTCATTCAGTCACCATAGGACATTATGCTCTTGTTCGAAGGAAGTTGAAACCTGAGTTGGCCATTCCTCAGTTATCTTGACTTTGCATGTCGGCCATTCCCGATACAGTTACTAGTTTGTGCACCTTATGATCGAGTCCTTCCACATTATACAGCTTTGTTGAGTACCTCGTGTTGGATGATGGGGGATGCCTTAATTCCCTCCTTCCAGCGGATTTCATCCCATCGAATTTAGATCATCTATTCTGGGATTGGAATCTAGATTCATTTTGAGTGCCTTGAGACTTGCAGTCATCAGTGGCAGGTTCTCTCGCCATCAACAATTTCTTGGGAATACATCAATGTCCCCTGATCGATGGATCCTCTCAAGTGTTTGACCTCAACACATTTATTCACACATGTTAGTTTGCACTCTAGTACCTTGATTCCCATTTTCATTATTGGTGGGTGATCTCACGTCTGTTAACGGTATACATTAATGACCGGTAATCATACGATGGACTACTATGTTCGACCTCGACACCTCTATTCGCATAGTAGGACATGTACTCGTAGCGGTTTGTGTAGAATAAATTCCAGATTGGTGGCATCTCTTATATGCTACCTCCTTGATCATGCCAGTGTTCATGAGATTTCAGCTCTCGTGACTTGATTCCAGTATATGTCAGATATTTCCATCCACTATGGAGATCTTGATCTATTATATATCTTTAGCCATTTTAGAGATCATGGTCCTTTGTATATCTTCATCATGGAGATTCTAATCTATGTATATTGTACGTGGCGATGACCACATATGTGATATCATGTATCGTGCCTATTCATGGTCATTGTACTCTTATGTATTCGGGAATTCTATATGTAATTGCACTTATATTAAGAGTTGTATTATTGTACCATGCTTATTGGGTGGCTGGTCTTCCATTTGGGATCCTTCATCACTCCACTTTTGGGATGGACTTATAATGTATTTCGGCCATCGTATAACCCCTTTGACCTCACACATTACAGGGCATCTGTTATAGTGGATTTCACCACTCTAGGTGAATCACACTTTGTACGGCCTTCCCCTGTCCCGCTGTAGACTCATTAGCCCCTATGGACCACTTTTTGTCCTTTGATGTTTCCTTGATCATCCCTACAAACATATGAAAAATGATATACACAGCTTTTAACCCTATAATCACATACATACACGGGTTTGACCCATATAACCATGTACATCGGGATGTGTGCATAATCCAAATCCTTTTGGAGTTTTCCATGACATGGATCTGACTCATTTGACTCCTGGCCTTCCATATGCCTTGAGATCGCTTGGATTCGACCTTTCATTATCCCTTTGAAAGCTATATAAGGAACCCCTTGGTACATTGAAGGCATAAGAGAGAATTGAGAGCAAAGAGACTATAGTCCATTGTTGCCGGAACTTATGCTTAAGTCTGCATCCCTTTGTCCCTTGGAGAACTTTTGTGTTCTTCCCAAGATTGCCTTTTGCTTGTGAGATTGCTATCGAGAGATGGAGGATTGAAGTGGTGGAGGCCCAAGTGGGGGATTCAGTTTCTCCGGTTCGCAGATGTGCCGTCAGAGGTTGTATCTATCTTGTAATCTCTGATTTATATTAATAGAAATATCTTTTCCTGTCCAATTATGTGTATTTGAATGAATATTTTATCCATGGGATTATGTCAAATGCTTTTACATTATTTATTATATATGCTAGAATAGATCTAACACCATGATATATAGTATGCTTGTATTGTTTACTTGTTGTTGACGAAGTAATATATCAATGCAAGATGAAAATTGGAAAGCTCAATGGGGATCTACTTCAACCGTCTGAAATAAGGTACGAGGTCTGATCCTTTAGTGTTAGACATTTAATTTCTATTGCATATTGGAAAGGATTGATTTATGGAGTCAAGCTGTCTATTGTGGTACCCCAAGCCATAGGAATTTCTCTCCGTAACAGCTGTGTGGCCTTCCGATGGTGTAGAGGGTCATCGACAATGGTCTCGATGGTGTTCGTTCAAGGACCCAAACTGTGGTGGATCAACTCTTAGGCGTGAAGAAGAGCGTGGGGGATCAATTTTGTCCTGTTGGTAGATCAAATGGTGTAATCTGTTAATGAATATATGGACCCTAGTTTCAGTGGCCTCCTATTGGATTTTAGGTGGTCACTCGACCACCAAGATTTTCAGGAGATAGTGCTTGGATTTTTCCTCTCAAGAGATCTAGTTAATCGGTAGGGTTAATTTCCCATTTCGCTTGGCAATTCTTCTCAGCAGCTATCTACTTTGGGGTTCTCCTGGTACTCCTCACAATGAATTTTAAGGGAGATCCCAAGTACTTCCCATGGTTAAGGAAGTTAGGGAATTATGTCCTCAAACTCCAAAGTTTTGAATTAATGTAAATTGATTGATTTTAATGGTTGGCTCAGTGTCATGAACTGAGTTTGGTTGATTAAGTGGTGTTGTTGTGTGCATGTTTAGTGTATGAAATATTGTTCATTTTTAAATTATTTTCTGTTATTAGTTTGGTGACTAAAATTATGGTTTATGGATACTTCGCAGACGTTTATGGTTTGTTGCAGAGATTATAGACTGGGCAACCTGTTATGAAAAACCAATGAACTTTTGAAACAAATTTTTTTAAACATACAAGTAATGAACCTGAACTATCACAAACCTACTAGGTGACTACCTTACACATGTATTCATCTTCGACCAGGAAAGAGTGCAGGTCTCTCAACACAGTGGGACTAAGCCCACCCGTAGATCCTCAGGTCACTCTTCGAGTGCAAGGTCGGTCAACAGAAAGGATGCGAATGTTATGAGGCCCCCTGGGCTTAACACCCCCTCTACCTTCCAAGTCACCCATTTTTAGTGGTCTTAAGAAAAAACAAGTATAAGTGGCTATTACTATATGAGCTTGACCCTTTGTCTTATCTCAGAATACCCCGGAGGGTGATGACTGAGTAGAGGAGGATGGGTTTCAGCAAGAGGTTAATTTCCAATTATTAAAGTGAAAAAAACTGAAAAGTAACTTATAGTACTTTAGCTAGGCCTTTTAAATAGATTTATGTGATTTAACAACTAACCAAATAAATCATCAACCTACACAATTACTTGCAGAAAGAGGTAGGCTGCTGGACAGTGGAAGTTGAGCCACACTGACAGTCTGAACAACAAAAAACCAAACCCTCAGAGATAGGTCACCCTTTTCGGGGAAAATGTAGTGATGGGATCGCTGGTTTTTGCCGAAAATAGATGAATGGGTCGCTCAAAAACAAAAAATAGGAGCGACCGGGCTCCTGGGAGTGAAGTCTCTCTTTTCAATCCCAAATGAGGGACTGGGTTGCTCTTTTATGGGATAAATGAGTGGTTGGGTTTCTCTTTTACGGGCTAAATGAGCAAGTGGGTCGCTCTTTTCAGCCCTATATGAGCGATCTTTCCTGTAAACTAATTTTTCTTTTAAAAAGAGCTGGGAACGGTCAACAGTAACAGGTACTGTGGCTGAATGGGCTCTAGTCAGCCTCAAGAGGGATCGACTAGAAATGTAAATGACAGAAAAGGAGAGATAAACTAGAAATAATCTAGGTCAAGAGAAATCTAAAAATAAACTATAAAAACCTAGGGATCCTTTGGGATCGACCTGGTATGGTCGCCCAACTGTAGTAGGGCTTTCACCCTATCTACAAGAAGAAATGGATACCTTCCATATATAGGACGGAAGGATATGGTCTCTGTGGATGGAAGAGAAACCTACAAGTAAAGGGTTAGTGAACCAAGCAAAACCTACAGTAAACCATTGGAAAAATAAACCTGCAACAAGTAATCAATGGAGAACCTGCAATCTACTATTATAAATAAACTACACATACATCTAAGAGGAAAATAAAAACAAACAAAGCATGCATATCATTATACCTTATCTCTTAATGGAATATGGTCCACCATGCCCTAGCTCAAGAAGAAGCCTCTCCTTACTGGTTTGAATGGTGTGGAGCTAAGCTCAACACACATGGGATGTGGCTAATGGAGCAAATGAGAGAGAGGGATGAATGGCTTGAGAGAGTTGGCTCCTCAAGGCACTCATATAGGTAGAGTAATGGTAGGTAGGTAATGAATGTTTTAAGAGTGACCCCCACTCTTGTATTTATAGCTTTTTCTGAGTTTTTAGGGTTTTAAGCCCTTGGTCAAGGATTTAGCCCCTTCTTTGGACTTTAAGCCCTTTTTCGGCCATTCTTTAGCTCGTTCAAGGTTTTTAAGATCCTTTTAGGGGTTTTAGCCCCTTTTTGGAGGTTTTATCCTCTTTGAGAGCTATTTAGGCTCTTTTATGGGCTTTTAAGTCATTTTTGTGTTTTTTGAGCCTTTACAAGGGTGTGGGGGTCAATGAGGGAAATGAAATAGATGTCTTTGTGTGGTGTAGGTCATGTAGAGCTAATTGGAGGATTTTTTGGGTTAACACTATCCTTCATGAATTTTCCTCCATTTTATAGGATTAGCATGATTTTTCCATCTCCTTGACAACTCACTCGTGCTTTTTTCCAATTTGTGAGGTCCTCGATAGATTTGGAAAGTGATTTAGCCACTTATGGGGGTTTGCTATATTTCGGTAAGTCATCCTTTTTTGAGCTTTATGAGTTGTCTCCATACAACTCAATTTTCCTATGAGGGATGTACTATTTATGTACATTATTATTCATCCTTATTCAATGGAAGGATACACACCAATATTCATCTCTTCATTCATGTGATTCAGTCTCTTTTCTTCTCTCTATTTTTCCTGTGTATGGTTGTGAGAATTCTTAGTAGCGAGATCTATTTTTTGTGCTTATTCTTAGCATCATTTTTCATAGAATTGATCTATTATTTCTACACTTGGTCCTCTTCTACTCTATGAAAACTTGGTTTCGTCAGCCCTCCCTCGAAGATCTCGGGTGAGACTTCATACGCTTCACAGGTATTTCCAGACAGGGTAAAACCCATCTGGGCCAGTGCTCAGGGAGATCGTGGTGAGTTGAGCGTCGAGAGAGTGGGAACCCCTATTGACTGGGTTTTTTTGGTTGGGTTTGTGCCAATATTTCCTATGCATAAACAATACAAGATAACTAGTTTATTTTTGTATTTCAAAATGTAACTCTGAACATAAAGGACATAAAGAATCTTAAAGAAAACTGACTTAAGAGAGGCTATAGATTTCCTTTTTAAACATAAACCTTTCATACAATTGACCATGCTAATTAAGAAATCCAAAACTGAGCTTTCACACAATTCCTTTTTCACTACGACTTCTTCACTAAAAGAGGAAATAAATGTTTTGCAAATGAGCTACAAAAGTGAGAATCAGACTGTCAAAACAACTAGACTCGGCAATCAAGCACTCAAGAAAAACACAATGGAAATTTTCAGAGAAACAAAAAAAATAAAAAAATCAAAATGCAGGCAGTATAATGACCTTCCTCGGTGCAGATAAGCGGGACGCACTAGAGCATTAAAGGGGTATCGACGCTTTTTTTCCACTGCAAAAGGGCGTCGATGGCACTCTATGTAAACTACAAAAAGGCATTGAAAACGTTGACTTCCAAGAGGAAAGATCCACCTATGAGGCAACGGTGCTCTGTCAGATAAGGCTAACTGTGTCGACAGATCTATGGATGGAAAAGAGTAAATATCTGCACAAGAAACCAAAAAATTTGAATGAGTTGGACTAACAGAAGTAAAAGAAAATTCCAAACAGAGGCAATTAACAAAGCTACAAGATGGATCACTCACCTTATCGACTGAAATGAGCTAAGGAAGAGAATGTAAACTTCATAAGTGAGAAAGTTACCAACATTTGTAGATCTAAATGGATCTGCTCCATATCTGACTGGATCTGCCCCAGATCTAACTAGATTAAGCTATCCCCAACAGAGTTGCCAAATTTGTTATCAGATAAATATTCTCAAGCATACTCAAGCCATATCTCCCTAGTCCAAGTGGATCTCGAACAAATAAAATACATAATACAATCTACTTTCCTAGATCAAAAGAGAAATGCAAGTTAATAGATAGATGACTTATTTGCAATATGAAAATCCTCTTCTCTATTTGTTGATCCAAGCTCCAGATCCTTCAGATATTCAGCTGCAAAACCATGTAGAGCAAGTGGAAACAAGCAAATAGTACATGTGTATCCAAACATGAATTGATGTAAGCTAACCATTAAGGAAGAAAGCTCTAAACATTATCAACACACTAACCTTTATGGAAAGAGATTTGTATTAATGTAATCAAGGAGATATATATAATTACATAAATAAGGAGTGTCACATCCTAGCATTAACGTTGCAACCTTCCATCCAACAATCCAAGCCAAGCCTCCAAATAAATATAGTAATCCTCCCAAAGGATGATAGGGATCACCTAGAAATTCCACCAGCATAAAAGTACCATAGTCCTTCCTCCCTTCACAATGGAGAGGGGGTTTAATTTATAAGGATAAAGGGATAGATTAGGTTGAGGATTAGGAGGAGCATTCTAAGGGATATTCCCCATAGGTTAGGGAACTAAATGACACCTCACCTAGATGATAGGGACAGTCCCTCAAAACGTCCATAGGTTAGGGAACCGAATGCCACCTCACCTAAAAGAACCTCGAAGCTTCGTTTTTTCCCTCAAAACACCACTGGTGCACCTTTCATGAATGGAAAGAGTGTTGGTGCACCTACACAAGGGGAAAGAGCACCACCAATGCTTCTAGCATGAAGGGAAAGAGCGTTGACGCACCTTTTCTTAGGATAAATAGAGCCACTGTTGCACCTAGCATGAAGGGGAAAAGCATAGGCCTATGCAGAGAAGGTACAAAGTGTAGGAACAACCTCAAATCAACCTAGTTTAGCAGATAGAACTTTAGGGATTAGGAGCAAGGTTAAAACATGGCTCAACATGAAAATATTTTGGTGTAATAGAATGCCCCCCAAAGCATGAAGTTAGAGGAATATGATAGGTGAATTATTTGCAAAGTGAAGAAATCCAAGGAAAGGATGTTGGCTGGAAGTTGCTTCCATACAACTGACTCAAATCTCATATGACTCATAACATGGCTACTGACCAATACAATGAAAATCCATGGTAGTAGAGACCGACTGAACACAATCATGGCTATGAGATACAAGCGTATATCCAGGATGAGATGATAACATAACCATGACCAATACAAAGTGGATCTATGTAATATGACTCAAACAAACTCCATTGCAACCTAGGAAAAATATGAGCTAACCCAGGGTCTTCAAGACGAACCCACAACAATACAAATAGGGATGATTTTAAGGAACCATACTTATTTAAAAGTGTATAAATGTTGGTGAATATTACCAATTCTTAAAACACCAACTATAAAATGATTGGCGATATTNTATTTAAATTTCCAAGGATTGTATATCATTTATATAATAATTTGGTGATTTTTAGGGTGAAAAAAGTTTACCCCATCAAAATTAGGTGAAACAGGGCTTCAAAAAATGCAAAATGGTGAACCTTTTTTGGGAGAAAAACATGGAAAAATAGCCCACTGAGCTAAAATTCACCCCTTAAATTATCCTTGAATACAAATCTAACCATGTGATTACAATGTATTGACATTAAACATGGTAGAAACCACTTGATTTCCAGTCAATTATGTAAATTGTTAACAAGTGCAAGGGAAATCACCATTGATGTCAATGATTCCCACGGTATCTTAGTACATACCATAGAATGTGAATAAAAGACTTGGAGTCGAACACTCTATGAGATCATTCAATCAAGATTCAATGATGTAAACTCATGTATATCTACAAACTCCATGTAAAATCAAAATGTACGAAGTATAATGACCTAAATCAATGTAGATAAGCAAGATGCACTAGAGCGCTATAGGGGTATCAGTACTTTATGTCCACCGCAATAAGGCATCGATGACAGTCTGTGTAAACTACAAAAAGGCATCACTGGCACTAAATTCCAAGAGTAAAGAGGTGCCTATGAGGAAATGATGCTCTACCAAATAAGGCTAAGTGTGCCGATAGATCTATGGATGGAAAAAAGTAAATATCTGCACAAGAAACCAAAAAATTGGAATGAGTCAGACTAATAGACGTAAAAGAAACTTAGAGGAAATTAAAAAATAAGCAAGATGGATCACTCACCTTATCCACTAAAATGAGCTAAGGAAGAGAATGTAAACTTCATAAGTGAGAAAGTTACCAACAGTTGTAGATCTAACTGTATCTACTCCAGATCTGACTGGATCTACCCTAGATCTCACTAGATCTTCCCTAGATCTCACTAGATATTCCCTAGATCTGATTGGATTAAGTTATCCCTGGTATGGTCACCAATTTTGTTTCAAGGAATTCTAAAACCAGTGCAGACACTACTTGTTCCTCTACTATGTATGATGTAAGTGTAGAACAAAACAAACACGACAACATATCCTTCCCCTAGATAATCAATTTAATCAACATGAAACTAAACTCATACCTCAGATCTGAGTACTTTTTGTCTTCATTCAAAATTCCTTTTTGCAATCTTCAGTATATCTAAAAGAGATCAAAAGACAAAAACATTACATGAGAGCATCATGACAATAGTGATCAAAGAGTCTAACAAAATTTAATTGATATTAACACACATTAAATATGGGAAAGGGTAACACTTTTGTATTAATAATAAAAGAGAGTAAAGTTACAACCATAAAGCCTTGATGTTTATAGCTTTATCCTCCACAACAGATCTACAATCCTTCACACTTACAACAATATATTGACACATAAGCTCACTATGTCTTTCCTCTAAACTAGATCTCAGTTCAAGAGTATAAGGGGGATTTCTTTGGCCTCCTTCACTCACTCCATGAAGGCTCCATTTATAGGCCACTTTACATGATATTCACTTAGGAAATTGAGAGGAGGTAATCCAAATAGGTGAGGAAGGACAATTCCACCTCTCCCTAGCTAGTAGGAATTAACTCCATGGAGGCTTTCTCAAGGAAGCTTCTAGAATATTATTTTTGCCATGTTTTAGATCCACTAGTGCACTTGTCATAAGGGGAAACAATGCCAGCTCTTTTTACTCACAAAGGAAGAGCGCCAACGACACCTATTTCCAATAGAAAAATAGGAGCTGACACTTTTTTCTCCATAGGACATGCATCAATGATGCTCTGTCATAACTGAGAAAAGGCATCGGTCAAACTAAGGGTGGAAAAAATTTATCAAAGGAATCTCAGGCAAGGATTTCTGAAGGGTCATGAAGAACTAGTGGATTTTTTAGGTGCAACATCATAATATTCTTCTTCCAAAGAGGAATATTGCTCTAGACAAAATCATTTAGTTTGGATGGACAAGTTCACATGCCAAGCCCTAGGATAGTTGTGCACAAAAGAACAATATTGATCCTAATTCTACCTGCTTAGTTTAAGGGGGGGTACTTTTTCCCATGAGGTTTTTCCACATTTCCTTGTTTGTATTAAGCGGTTAATTTTTGGTCTTAGTTACCCGGGCCCACAGTTGTCCCAAAAATTAGCATTCAGGGGGGGTGTTAGGATTCAGGGGGGTGTTAGGATTATAATCCTCTCTTATCAAAACTTGTCAATTCTGCCTAACTTAGGAGTCATTTAGTCATTATTAGGTCCGCAAGTACCATTGGGTCCACTTGTCCTAATGGGGACACATGTACTAGTCACAAGAGTGTGGGGAACACAAATTGAGGCTAAATCCATTCACTGCACTTCCATGCATCATTTTAGGCACATCCTATAACAATCCCTACAACTTAAGAGACACTGGGAGTGTCGACACCAACCTCCTTTAGTTTTTGGTAGTTGGTGACTAGTCAAGCCTAGTTATGAGTTGGTTACATTCAGTTAGATGTCCTCTAGTTTAGTTAGCATCAGTATTTGCATGGATGCATGTGGGAAGGAACACTTTCTCACCTACCAAAATAGTTAGACTAGTTTAATTGATTATAACTGATTGAGAGATTGAATTAGACAATTGGAGATAGCTAGTTAAGATCCGATAGTGATTTTGACATGTCCAATTATCCATGCAGTCAGATCGAGTTAATCAATTCTAATTTCCTCTCATGGATTCAAATTTCATTTCTATTAATGCTATTTTATTGCATTGTAACAATTATCCATTTAGTTTTTTATTAATGAAAACATATAAAACTACAAGCCCGCACAGGTGTGGCTCATTAGCAGTTCGGTTGTAATGAAGTTGTTTGTAAATTGGAGGTCACGAGATCAATCCCACCTGGGTTTGACCGTGTCCAATGTCTTGTGGTGGGTGTGGGGTACCTAGGTTTATAGTGGTAGCGGGAATGGATCCCTGGACCCCATGTCACACAAGTACCATCCTGGCCCCAGTTGCTGATTACCCTAGTAAAAAATAAATTGAAAACATATATAACTGCAACTCATTTTTTTCACTGTTTCATATCATATTCTAAGTAAATTTGTTTGTGGAATCTTCTGTAAGTTTTGTATTAGTCCATAGCTTCACGTGAGATCAATTTTAATAGGATGTTCTTAAAAATAAGATGGTTACAACACCCACATTAGTTGTTTTTTGTATTTTTAACTTTGAAATATATTCATATGTATATTATCATTGTATATTATTTTACCCCATTGGAAATGTGTTTCCCTCCTTTCGCAATGTCATTATTGTATATGGTCATTGAGGTAAGCCCTAAATTGTAAGTTGGAGCAGTAGAACCCAAGTTGAATATAATAAAATGTATGTTTGAGTCTCCCTAGGTGAATTCAATCCTGATAGGGTAACATGTCAACCAAGTAAAGTTATTAGGTTAGTCACTTGATATGTATAACTAGGGAGGATCCCTCCCTCATTTAGACACACATTCACTCACTCACTCAAGTTTGCATGAGGAGAAAGAAGAACAAGGAACAGAGAGAGAGAGAGAGTTGCATAATACTTCTTATACTTGGGTTTTTCCATCTTGTGATATCGTCTTGGTGATAGAACTATTCTAAGGAAGTTTGTGAGTTTTC
The DNA here is from genome assembly GCA_001517045.1 of Pseudotsuga menziesii. Taxonomy (NCBI): domain Eukaryota; kingdom Viridiplantae; phylum Streptophyta; class Pinopsida; order Pinales; family Pinaceae; genus Pseudotsuga; species Pseudotsuga menziesii. The sequence continues at coordinate 468,881 of LPNX010330031.1, forward strand.
TCCTTTATGGTTTCCCTTAGGAAAATATTTGTGTCTTATGTATATGCTTTATCTTATGCATCTTGTTGTAATGTTTATTTGTTCATATAAATAGCCTAATCAATTTGGATAAGATTTAAAAAACTAACATGGTATTAGATCCTCTCTGAAAGAAGGAACTATGTAGTAGCCAAGACTAGGGATTCCTAGTTCAAGGTATTCTCTCCATAGATCATCAAGAAAAGAGGGCTAGGCTATGACACATATTTTGGTAGAAAAAAAATCAAATTTGAAGAATTTTCATTTTTGACATAGATACTGGTTTTGGGAGAAACTAGGGAATCAAGTTTTAGAGGCTTCTCACCTCATTTTTCAGAAAATGACCTTACTAGGAAAATCACCTCATGGAGGCGCATCTTTATTTCCAAACCGAATTCCAAAATTCCAAGTTTGGAAAATTAGGGTTTGTCTAACAAACCCTAGATCAGCCAACTCTGTAATCAAGTTAGACACCTGAAATTGGTAAGATCTAAATATATACTATTTCCATTTGAGGTTCTCATTTCAAAATGACTCATCATACCCAGCTTGAGGATAAGCTTGCGGGAGCTGACAATTTCTGAGCATGGAAGTAAAAGATCTCCATGTTTTTGAAGAAAAATATTTGGATCAGTATATTAGTAAGGAAGTTCTAGAACTAGAGGGAGATGAGGCTAAGGCTATCCATAAGAAGAAATTGATCAAGGCCAAAAGAATTATTGCAGATTCTATTAGGGATCATCTCATCCCCCATGTGTCATCCTTGAAGACACCTAAGGAAGTGTTTGATGCATTGACAAAGTTGTTCTTAGGAGAGAACAATTAACCAAAAGATGACATTGAGAAACTAGCTGAAGAATGTGTAGATACAAACTCAGAGACCATGCAATCCTACTACACAAGAATTGATCAAATCAAGGAAAAACTTGGAGCATTCAAATAGAATGTAGAATGATATATTGTTATGACCACCTTAAATGGTCTCCCTAGATCATGGGATTCATTCATTCAACGAATATGTGCTAGAAGGAAGTTTATCAGTTACAACAAACTCTGGGAATAATGTACACAAGAAGAATCTCAACTCATAACAAGAGAATAGAATATGGGAGAAATTGAAGACCGAGATCTGATAGTTCACACCAAAAGGTATTATAGAAAGAAGGATGATCACCATCACAACAAAAGGGAGGACCATCATAAAAAAAGACAAAATAAATTCAGAATAGATCCTTCCAACATTCAATGCTACACTTGTGATGAGAAGGTGCATTACTCTAGAGATTGTCCCATAAATAGAGGCTCCTCCAACAAGAATTCAAATAAGAAGAGACATCATGCTCACAATATTGAAGATTATTAGCCAACAATAAAGAGACTTAAAGCATAAACTAATTCTTCAAGTGATGAAGAATATTTCCTAATCTCTGCACTCATGGGCAATATCTCACATGGAAGCAATGCCTGGCTTGTAGATAGTGGGGAATCCAAACATATGATAGGATACAAAGAATCGTCAATTTAACTGAGCACGAGTCACCTCATATGGTGAAACTTGGGAATTATTATCAATAACTCATAAAAGGAAGTGGAGAAGTTTCCTACATGCTATACTAGGAAATATTTGAAGATGAAAGATGTGTTATATGTTCCAGGATTGAAGAAAATTTTTCTCTCCATTTTTTCACTAGATTAAAAGTGAATAAGAGTTTCATTCATTGATGGCCAAGTCCTAATGTGGCCAAAAGGAAAGACAATAGATGATGCAATAGTGATTGGAGAGCAAGAGGGAGGCTTGTATAAGTTGAAGGGACAACTTGAACAAGAATTGGTTAATGATTCCATAGAACCAAGTGAGCTACATAATAGAAGGATTGCACATGTCCACTATAGAGTACTACAGATTGAAAGAAAAGTGGTTCTAGGAATTCCAAAAATCCAGACAAAACGTGAAGGAGTTTGCAAGGGATGTGCACAAATAAAGAACGTAAAGAAGAAATTTCCCAATAGTGAAAGAAAATCAAAAGGAATACTAGATATAATACACCTAGATGTCTGCAGGCCCATGTCATCCATATTACTAAGCGGGTATGTATACTATGTTTCCTTTATAGATGATTTCTCCTATAGTACTTGGATATATTTCTTGAAAGGGAAAAATAAAGTGTTCAACATGTTCAAGGAATTCAAATCCTTGGTCAAAAATCACACTAAAAGGAAGATCAAGACTCTGAGGTCATATAATGGTGGATAATTCACCTTAGAATAATTTAAGGAACTTTGCAGAGAATATATGATTAAGAGGGAGTTGAGTACTCCATACAATATTCAATGGAATGGCATTGCAGAATGAAATAATAGAACAATAATGGAAGTAGTGAAAATAATGCTACGTGAAAATGATATTCTAATGCACGTATGGGTAGAAGAAGCAAGGAAAATTGTGTATGTATAGAACTGTACTCCTCACCGAGTACTCAACAACAAGGCTCTTGAAGAGGATTTCTCAGGAGAAAAAACCAGAAGTCAGCCATCTCAAAATATTTGGTTGTCCATTGTACATACACATTCCAAAGGAAAACAGGAACAAGATTGATCCTTGAGAATGGAAGGGAATATTCATAGGATACGGTGAAACTTCAAAGTCCTACCAAATATACTTCCCAGGATTTAAGAATATCGACATTAGCAGAGATGTAACATTTGAGGAAGACTTAACATACTCCAGATCTAGAAAACTACCTATTGAAGAGATCGAAGAACCTGAATCAACCAAATTATGAGACACAACAATGAAAGAAACAATTTCAGAAGACCATGAATATCGTGACATGGAAGAACCACAATATCTATATAATTGTTGGGATATTTAAACACTTAGGAGTTAGTTAAGATAAAATTGTGTAATATATCTGTTAGGTAAAAGTGTGTTTCTTTAGTATGCATTAGTATGCATTTGTAAATATTCTAATCCGGTGGTTACGATATGTTCTAGACATAGAGTGATCCGACATTTCAACTTCTCTTAGATCATACCTACCATTGATCCATGGCTTAACACCCGGTTGGTCTATGATCTCTATTTAAAGAGCATAGAGGGTCCTTATCTAGTTGATCGATTATGAGAATCTCATGTAACTTTCTTTCTTTTGCATAATAAATTGCTCGAAGCAGCTGTTTGGCTGGGGTCGTGGATTGTTTCCCTCTCGAGGGTTTTGACCATGTGACAAACATCGGTGTGTTGATCTGTGATCTATTTGTGTGAATCGGTTGCTCAAGGTGTTCTAATTTTTGGGAGTACCCTGTGTACCCAAACATGGTATCAGAGCGTTTATGAAGAGCCGCTTTCAGTTTTGATCAAGATCCAAAACCGGTGTTGCTGAAACTTGGAAAGGGTTTTTGGTTCTGGATTTTCTATGTATTTGTGGCATCTGGGAGCTATTCCATTGCGTCCAGAGCACCATTTCCATTGGGAAATAGTTTTTGTTTCATCAAAAACTATTTCTGTTAGTTCCAGAAACACCCATTTCGGTAAATATGAAGGTATAATGTTACAGTGACGGATTTCTTTTATTTAAAAAGAAATTCTCTCACATTTTATCAGTTTTATTATTAGATATTTATTGTTTTAGTCTTGGACTATTTCCTTCCCTGGCTATGTATTCTCTTTGCTGTGCACCTTATGCGATCGCGGCGAATCAGAAACAGTAAGGGAAATTATTGTTTCTTGTCTTCTCGGCTACGTATGCTCTTTGTCATGCACCTTGTGTGATCACAGCAAATAAGAAATAGTGAGAAAACTTGAAAACGTAGACTTTTCGGGTAAGCTAACCAAGATCTAACCCCATTGTGTGGAAAAAAAAATTTGTTTTTGTTTTTCGTTTCTTTTTGTGATTTGTAGGAAAAAAAGGCAAGCACAGAGAATGAGAGAGAAGAGTTCAAAAAAAAAAAAAAACCCTTCCTCTTTCCATTATTTTACCTACCTTTTAAACTTAGCTCACTTGGTCCAAAGTTGATTTATTGCTTAATAGGTCTTGAGTTCGAGTCTTATTAAGCTACTTTTTAGTGTATACAATTTTTATTTTCAAGTTACCTTATTGTAAAAGTGCATCTCACATAAATAAAATATAATAAAAAGTGAGTCACTTAAGTCTTTTAATTTATTGCCGCACTATTTAAAGTAATATTATTGTAATAGTGAACCTCACTTATTCTACAAAAGTGATTCACTTCAAAGCAAATTTATTGTAAAGTGATTGTCAAAGGTTGATCTTGGGAAGAGGGGGGTTCTTTTTTTTTGTTGGTCAAGTTAATATCTGCCACATCACTATTGGGGACATCTTCAACATTTTCTTTGATCAAGCATAACTTCATCATCCAGAATCAGTTTTCAGTGCCGTTTTTTTTTTAAACCGCATATTTTTTCGAGCTCTTTGTATCTATACAATTAGTTTCTATTATTTCAGCCATTAGTTTAAATTATGGCTGCCCCTTGTGATATTATATTTACAAGTTCTAACTATTTCTCATGGAAATCTCGTATGGAGGATGTTCTGCGAAGTAGGGGACTTTTCAGGATAAACTCAGGGAAAGAAACAGGACCCATTGACGATGATAAGAAAATTAAATGGGAAAATCAATGTGATGAAGCTCATGGATTGATTAGTGTTGGAGGATCTAGTTGGTAAGTTGACTATAACAATAGACCGACTAAGTCAATCGGCCGACTAATTATATATTAGGTCGGCCACATAGGGTCGTGTCGGTTAACCGAACCGAAAGGTAGTTATTTGTAACTATTTTTTCAATCATATATATTAGGCTATTGAGCCAGATAAGAACTTGGTTCAGTTCTCTGTATTGTATGGACCCTTTCACTATAATATAATCTGTTATTCTACCTATGTTCTTGTCTCTTGTCTCTGTTGTATTTGTATGCTTTTAATGTGTATTATTGGTAATCCTATGTGATCTGTGAGATTACAACATTGGTTCTGTTGCTGGTAGTACATATTTGAGATGAATAAAAGTAGATGATATCAGAACAAGAGATTAAGTACTGGTGGGAGCGTAAGGTAGCAAATTATTTGCAGAACTACACATGGAGAAACAGATTAATGACTGCTCAAGCAAAAGAAATGTTATTTATTGAAACCCATGAGAATTTTGTACAATTGGTACCCCAGCTCTTGAAAAAACTTCTGGATGAAAAATCTGGAAGTGACTAAAGAGAAACAACTACTATAAAAACCGATTCAAGGGGGAAGGAAAAACCTGTCGGAATGGTTTGAAAAAATCATCGACGAATTCTGTGAGGAACAAGATATAGAAGAAAGAACTTCGATGGAAACCATTCAGAAGAAATTCTATACAGACATTACCGAGAAATTCCTGTGTTCCTTACCAACCTTGTTGTTCAAGTTCCTGATAGAAAAAGGAGTGGGTCATATTGTCAAACCTCGTCCATTACTACGTGAACCACCACAAAATACTAACTAGGCGGAGAAACAAAATAAGTGGGAGAAATTCATTTCCAAAAGGGAGTGGAAATATTTCCTAAGCAAGTAAACAGAACTATCCAAACTTTCTAAAGCATCGGGTAGGCTATGGGGGCGTAGCTAGTCATATGTTGGGGTAAAGTGGAGAGGATTATAGTCGACTAAAAAGAGATACCATTACCAATGATGAAAAGTCATCCTGAAAAAGAAATCGAATGGGCAGTGTCACACAAAGGTACGACAGATTTACAGAAAATAGAGAGAGAGAAGAGGCTGCAATGAAGGGAAGAAATAATAGAAAGAGCTATAGCATTTCAAAGAGGAATGGATACCAAGGTGGTAGACCAAGAGAGAAATTCGCCAGAGTCAGGTCATGACCGACAAGAAGGCGGCGTGGAAGAAGAAGTGTCACCTATGGAAGAATATTTGTGGATAGAGTATCAAGAAGCTCTCCAAATAGAAGTTCCCCAAGAGGTAAGACCTCTATCTCCAATGAATCTGAGTACCAGCATACAACCCATTGTTGAATAGGACCTCAGACTAAGAGCTGGTGAGTTTGGTATATGGAGCCGACTAGACAACGAGATAAACAATGATAATCATCTACTTATCCTTCGACCAGAAGAAGGAAATTGGTTCATGCTTCAAGTGTACCCATCCAACTGAAGTATCCACTTACTTTACCCGACACATGAAGGAGCACCCCCCTACCAAATACAACTTTGGAGAATACAGAAAAATCGGACCTGCAGACAAACAATTGCAGTTGGAAATCGACAGGAGAAGTCGACCTTGAACTATTGCTTGTCAGGGAAGAAATGACAAATAAAACAACCAATGGAAACGAGATTTATGTATACAATAGCTCTGCACAAAAATATAAAAAAAACATCCCACTACCCCCACCACCTCCACCTCCTAAATAAGACTGCGACAGCGAATCCTAAATGGGTCACGAATCAGCACATATCCCTCTATATGAGGACAACGAAGATCTCATAAGACATTGGTTCATCTGCGAGTCGACATGGGAGGCCAACTAGGCTACAACAGAATATAGAAAGATGGCACAGTTCACTGGTGCATTGAGAAAAAGAGCGCTAACTTGGTATATGAAATTTTCTGAGAGAACCCCCAATGCATCCAAGGTAGAAATTAAAGCGCAATTTCTATCATTTTTTAAAACTCCAGATGCTAAACATCTAGCAGCTAAAAAATTAAAAACAACTTCGCAAAAGCCAACAGAATCCATATGAGAGTACGAAAAACACTGGAAGGACCTTCTTAGTCAACTTGACTACGTAATTGATGAACAATTGCTAATTCAGTGGTTCCTTGCAGGTCTTTCATAGAAAATTCAGTGGCATATAATCCTGGAGACATTCAATACATATGAAGATGCACTTACTAAATCCTTACAAGTAGAGATGGATGAAGAGTTCTTGAAATATCCCACAGATAATAGATTGGAAGAAGAGCTCGATATCATGCAGAAATATTTAAAAGAGCTAAACCTTAAGAGTCAGGACATCTGGTGCACGAAATGCTCAAAGGCCGGACATTCGAAAGATAACTGTCGATAGGATATTAGCCAATAGGATGTTCGATTTGTGCAAACAAAATGTTTTTGCAACATCTTCCAAGATCATGGAGAGCACACCACAAAAGATTGCCCATTCAACATAAAGAATGGTAAAGCATCATGGTGTGCAATCTATGAAACTAAAAATCATACCATCGCCAACTGCCACCCGAATCTGAAAAATAGACAAAACTACCACGCAGTCTACCAGACTAACACAGTCATGTAGAACAATGAGTAGCGAAACAATGTGCAAAATGATCAGAATAGTCAAATATACGAAGGTCGTTGATATGAGTGTCGATTTGACAATCGACATGGAGGATATGGAAGTCGAGGTCGATTCTTTGGGAATCGCGACAATTGACCACGTCAACCCATCCAATGTTTCACATGTTAAAAATAAGGACATCGATATGTAGATTGTCCATACAAGGATAGAACTGACTTAAAATTTTGTACTAGTTGTGGAGTAGGGGATCACTCATTAGAGGATTTCCCTACTATGCTTGAAAAAATAAATAAATAAAAAATTTTAATGTCTTTTCATGTGTGCAAAAACATGACATTATCAATACGAAGAACTTACATAACGTAACCCAACAAGGGACAAAAATTGGGAATGATAACCCATGAATAAGCAAAATAAAATAAAAGAATGATTATCCTGATCCAGTTAAACAAAAACAACTGTATAAACATGCAACAAATGTATTTAGAGAATTTGTTTGACAAGAAGAAGAGGACGATAATCGATAAGACATAGTAAAAGAGTTAATACACTTAGTACAAAAAGATAAAACAGTATCTCAATTCATCGACTTATCGTATAAAATAAAACACAACAATAACACCGAAAAAAAAAACAAAGAATATCTGCAACCTAAACCAAAAAGATAAAAGTGATGCCGACCCACTTGTTGACCTAGAAATTGAAGGATACCATGTCAGACAATTTGTACTTGATTTTGGATCACAGGTAAATATTATGACTCGTGACACTTGGGAACAGTTAGGCAGACCTCAATTATACGACTCAGGCATATACCTGAAACTAGCTGACCAAGGCCTAATTGAACCTATTGGAGTATGGAGAAATGTCGACACAAGAATATTTTAGTTTTTCAACATTAAGATAGCATTATTAGGATCTTTAACTGAGAGAATAACAAGTACAACAATCAAACACAAGAGATAATGAACACAGTGTTTTTCATCGGGGAAACCATAAATGGAGAAAACCCTGCAACTTCCTCAGAGATAGAATTAGCACCAAAATAGTAAAAGCCCAAAACAGTAAGTGATCTCCTAACAGCAGAAACCTTCTTCTTATCTAGCCCCTGTGTCTTCTCCTTCCTCAACTGTGCGCTACACTTGAGTGTGTTTATGATCTGTGCTAAATAGAGAGTCCAGATCTATATTTATACTAATCCCAGCATGACTCATTAGAGGAATTTTGAGGTCTAAAATGGACCTCATAAGGAAAATAATAAAATAATAGTTAAAATAATAAAATAATATTTGATAATTTTGGAGGAAAAAAGAAAAAAACTACTTTTTGTGTTCGTATTTTCGACATATCTCCCTGTGTTTTTACTCAAATTTCAATCGAAAGAGCTTGTTGGATGTGGAATTTGATTCTGCATCCAACGAGTACCCACACTACATACTTTTGACACACCTCGCTACCCCAAAAACAAGAAATACCTGGAAAAATGTGATGATGGACTCATTTTATTGGAATTCTATTGGTTCTTGAATTCCAACTCACAAGAACTTATTGTTGGTGTGTTTTCTTATAAGGCCCATTTTAGACCCAAAATTTCCTCTAATGAAAACCCTACTAGGGCCAACCTCTACTAGGAGATTCTAATAACCCTAGTGCCCTAGAACTGCAGGGACTTTAACCCTTAGACAATCGGAGGGTTACCCACAATGACTTGACATGACTTGTTTACATTGTTGATCCTCCCAATCAGAACATTGCGGCATGACAACATGACTCAATTACATCATAGATACATCCCAGAATAAACATCGGGTTATAATACATAAGATACATAGACGAATGCATTTTGAAGTTACAAATACATCAACACTCCCTCTTAACTAGGAATGTATTCTTTCGACACAATCTTCAGCACTTATCTTCTTCTCTGGATCATCTCATCATCTGCATCTTCAAGTCTTCTTAGTATTCAATTCATCTTCATATTCAAGTCATCTTCATCTTTGGATTTGGATCATCACTCAATCTGGATCATCACTAGACATCATCACTGGATTTGGATCATCACTGGATCTAGATCATCACTAAGCATCATCATTGGATCTGGATCATCACTGGGCATCATGACTGGATTTGCATCATCACTTGATCTGGATCATCATTGGTGCTATATCATGATTATTCTTGTCACAGGAAGTTCTATAGAGCCATCCCTTTTTCATGTTGGTTGTAGGCCTAGCCTCCATGTAGGTCTTCTTCAGCACTTATATCTGACCTGCTCATCAGAATGGCACGCCCAACACTCACATATGATCATGAGGGAACACATCCAAATAATCACATCAGAAAGGCACAGCACTCACATCCAATCATGAGGGAACACATCCCAACAACCTTATGGAAAAGGATCATCACTTATATCCACCCATGAGGGAACACATCCCAACAACAATGATGGAAGGGCTCTGCACTTACATCCACCCATGAGGGAACACATCCCAGCAACAATGATGGAAGGGCTCTGCACTTACATCCACCCATGAGGGAACACATCACAACAACAATGATGGAAGGGCTTGCACTCATATCTGATCATGAGGGAACACATCCCAACAGTCATATCATAATGGACCCCAGTCCTTAACTGAGCTACCTAGTAACTGACCAGGTGCCTCCATTCTCCTAGAGAATGGTAGATTCCCTTACATCTGACCTACTCATAAGAATGGCCAGCACTCACATCTGACATGGGAGGAACCTAATCCTTTACCCATGACAAAATGGTTCAGCCCTTATATCTCATCAAGTGGGAACACATCCCTCTGTCACATCAGAATGGCTTCTCATTTCTAGACTAAGTTTTCCTGGTAACTAACCAGGTGCCTCCATTCCCAGAATGGTAGCTTCCCTTACATCTGTCCTACTCGACATAATGACCAGCACTCATATCTGACATGGAAGGAACCAATCCTCTCACCATGATAGAATGGCTCAGTCCTTACATATGACCATGGAAGGAACCAATCCTCTCACCATGTCAGAATGGCTATGGGTCTCATCACTTTCCCTTGGAGGAAACCTCGATCTGGAGAACACCAAGCTTCTCCTTGAAGTACTCGAACTTCAGCCTAGCCAATTACATCATCAATACATTAGCTATCTATTCCTTCGTCGCAACATACTGGAGCTTCACTGCTCCCCTCTGCACCATATCCGTGATATAGTGATACTTGCTCTCAATATGATTTGACTTGTCATGGAACACTGGATTCTCTAACAACTTCATGCAACTTTGGTTGTCACAATGTATACAAGTAGTATCCAACTGGATATCAAATAAATCAGATAGTAGCTTCCTCAGCCATACTTCCTCACAACTATCTGAACAATTTGCGACATACTTTGCTTCAGTTGTACTCAGTGCCACATAGGATCGCTTCCTGTTAAGCTAAGAGATCACACCTGATCTCATACTGAAGTAACACCCTGAATTGCTCTTCCTATCGATGGCACTACCTGCCCAATCTGAATCAACATAACCCTCCAGGTTAATCTTCTGATTCGCATCGTACTTGAGACCATAATCAATTGTACCCTTCAGGTACCTCACAATATGCTTTGTAGCAATCAAGTGAACATGTCTCGGATCTGTCAGGAACTGGCTCAAGGTGTTCACAGCAAAGCAAATATCTATTTTTATGTTTGTCAAGTACATCAAGGACCCAATCATCTAACGATACATCGTAGCATCAACCGACTCTAATGAAGCATTGTTCAATAGCTTCAGGTTCGATGCCTTAGTTGTGGCCATAGCCTTGCAGTCCATCATCCCAAACTTCTATAGGATCTCTACTACATACTTCCCTTATCCAAGGAAGATTCCATCTATACTTTACCACACAGCCATACCTAGGAAATAATGCATCATCCCCAAGTCCTTCATTTCGAACTCGGCAACAAGCTTTCTCTTCGTATCAACAATCAACCCATCCATACCTGTCACAAATAGATCATCTACATATAGTAGAAGCATCACTGGGTTGCCATATTCAACCTTGTAGTAAAGGTTGGAATCTGCTTTACTCTTGGTAAACCCAAACTGGATAGAAAGCTGTCAATTCTACTGTACCAGGTCTTGGGTTCCTATTTCAAACCATATAGGGCTTTCTTCAATATACACACATGAGACTCCCTGTCATGAGTCTCAAAGCTGAGTGGCTGCTCTACATATACTTCCTCTTCCACTACACCATTCAAGAAAGTAGTCTTGACATCCATCTAGTGTATATTCCATTTCATCACTGCAGCCAGAGCAAGTACCGATATGATGGAAGTGTATATAGCTACAGGAGAAAAGGTTTCTTCATAATCTATTCCTTCTTTCTGAGAGAAACCATGAGCCACAAATCTTGCCTTATATTTTTCAATGCTACCATCTGCAGCATGTTTGATCTTGTAGATCCATTTGGAAGTTACAACTAAATTCCCTTCTGGTCTTTGAACAATATCCCAAACATCATTCTTCATGATCGATTGATACTCTTCGATCATATCATCCTTCCATTCTTTTCGTTTTTCCGCTTCTTCATAACTGGAAGGTTCTTTATCTATGACATCACATAATAAAGCTACATACCCGGAGCATGATCTGGTCCTCTTTCTTTCTCTATGATTCTCTTCTGGAGCTCCATATCTTTCTGCACCTTGGATAATTTCATGTAACCAAGGAGGTTTCCTCTTATGAGGATTCTTCTCCAAAGGTGGATCTACAGGTCTTTGTGGGTCTTCAAAATCTTGATCTTCTTCTTGAGTTTCTTCATTCATGGTTGTATCATGAATTCTGGGTGCTTCTTCTTCTTCAAGTTCTTAAGCAAGTATTGTTCTGGATTTGTTGTAAGTTGTGTCTTCATCAAATGTCACATCCTTTATGATGTCAATCTTCTTATATCCTGGGAAATATATTCTGTAAGCCTTCAAGATTTCAGAGTATCCCACAAATATACCCTTCTTTCCTAAAGGATCTAATTTTGTTCTCTTCTCTTTTGGAATGTGTATGTATACAGGACAGTCAAATATTCTAAGATGGATGACTTCTTGTTTATTACCGGAGAATACTTCTTCAGGAGTCTTTTTCTCGAGTACTCTATGTGGAGTATGGTTCTGTACATACACCGTTGTTCTGACAGCTTCAGCCCAAAGATGCATAGGAATATCTTGATCATGAAGCATAGCTCTTGCAGCTTCCATGATAGTTCTATTCTTTCATTCTTCAATCCCATTCTATTGTGGATTTTAAGGAGTGGACAACTCCCTCTTAATCCCTAATTCTTTGCATAGTTCTTTGAATTCATTTGAAGTGAATTCTCTACCATTATCTGATCGAATGGTCTTGATATTATTTTCAGTGTGGTTCTCGATCAGGGCTTTGAATTCCTTGAATTTGATGAATACTTTGTCTTTGTTCTTCATGAAGTAAACCCATGTATTCCTAGAAAAATCATCAATAAAAAAAAACATAATATGCATACCCTCTTAGTGAGTTTGATGACATAGGACCACATACATCGGAGTGGATGATTTCTAGGATTCCTTTGGCTTTGCTTTCACTACTAGGAAATGTCTTCTTTGTATTCTTTCCTTTTGCACATCCTTTACAGACCCCATCATGTTTTTCTTGGAATTCTAGAAGACCTTCAACAGCTTTGCTTGCAATTGGTAGTGCTATATAATGCACATGTGAAATCCTTCTATGCCAAAGTTCACTTGGCTCTACTGTGTCATGGACCAATGCTTGTTCTGGATGGCCCTTTAATTTGTACAATCCTCCTTCTTATTCTCCAATCACCACCGCATCATCGATAGTCTTTCCTTTTGGCCACATGATGACTTGACCATCTATGAATGTAACTCTCATTCCTTTTGCATCTAGTGCTGATATGGAGAGAAGGTTTTTCTTGATTCCTGGCACAAACAATACTTCCTTCATTCTTATAGAATTTCCAGAGTCTAGCTTATAGGAAGATTCCCCACTACCTCTTATTGGATATTGGTAGTCATCTCCTAGTTTTACCTTGTGAGGTGATTCGTGTTCTGAGAGTTTCACAAAGGATTCATTGAATCTAGTCATATGTTTGGAAGCCCCACTATCTATAAGCAAATCATCACTTCCATGAGTAATGTTTTCCATAAGAGAAGAAATCAAAACATATTCATCTTCACTAGAAGAACTTTCACTTTCATATCTGGTTCTTTTCTTGGATGGTTCATCATCCTCTGCAGCATGAGCATGATGTCTTCTTTTGTTCCCCTTCTTCTTATGAGAGTGAACCTTGTTCTTAGGATAGTCTTTTGCAAAGTGTCCTCTTTCATCACATGTATAATATCTCATTTTAGATAGGTCCCTTCTACTATTATCTCTATGATGAGGATCCTTACCTTTGGAGTAATGAGATCTTATTTTTCCTTTCTTGGAGTGAACTATGTGAGCTTGATATTCACTTCCCATATTCTCTTCTCGAGCTGCTATCTGAGCTTCTTCTTGAGAAAATTCTTCCCACAGTCTACTAAACTTAACTAACTTCTTTCTAGCATAGATCCCTTGAATGAAAGAGTTCCATGCCCTAGGGAGACCATTCAAGGTGGTCATCACAATTTCTGCATTCTCCACTTCTTCATCTACTACTTCCAATTGTTCCTTGATCTGAGAAACCCTTGTGATGTAAGACTAGATGGTCTCTGCATTCTGAATCTTCACATTCTTCAGTTGATTCCTCAAATCCATCTTTCGGTTTATGTTCTTCCCTTCAAACAATTTCGTTGGGGCATCAAACATAGCTTTAGGTGTCTTGAGAGAGGACACCTATGGGATAAGGTGATCATGTATAGAATCAACAATGATCCTCTTTGCCACAACCAAATTATTCTTATGTAAGGCCTTTGCCTCATCTCCCTCTAGAATTGGAACCTCCTCACTAATATAGGAGTCCAACTCATTTTCTTCCAGGACCAGGGAGATCCTATACTTCCAGGATCAGAAGTTATCAACTCCCTCAAGATTTTCATCAAGCTTGGTATGATGAGACATATTAAACTGAGAACCTCAAATGGAAATACAAGAGATTTATATATTACTAGGTCAAGATGTCAGATTTGGATTTGGAGCTGAAATCCCGCAGTACTATATCAGGAGCAAATTAGGGTTTTGCTTTTCCAGAGATCTGTCCACCCAAATGCCTTGAAATTTATCCCTAACTTTGATTTTGGGGAGGAGATCAATCCAGGCTTGGATTCATTGAAAAATTCCTCTTCTATGAAAAGCCCTAATTTTTGGCAGTAGTGTCGGGTCCAAAACTGAAAAACCTCAGAATTAGATTATGCTTCGACAGAAAGATGCACCCTAAGGAGGAGAGTTATTCCACCTTAATTTTGCTGAAAATCTATGGAGAGAGATCCACAAAATAGGAAGCCCTATTTTCTGCAACTGCACAGTGTCTTCTTCTCAAGTTAGCTTTGATACCATGTTAGTTTTTCAACATTAAGTTAGCATTATTAGGATCTTTAACTGAGAGAATAACAAGTACCACAATCAAACACAAGAAACAATGAACACAGTGTTTTTAATCAGGGAAACCATAAATGGAGAAAACCATGCAACTTCCTCAGAGATAGAATCAACACCAAAATAGTAAAAGTCCAAAACAGTAAGTGATCTCCCAACAGCAGAAACCTTCTTCTTATATAGCCCCAGTGTCTTCTCCTTCCTCAACTATACGCTACACTTGAGTGTGTTTTTGATGTGTGCTAAATAGAGAGTCCAGATCTCTATTTATACTAATCCTGGAATGACTAAAACCCTACTAGGGCCGACCTCTACTAGGAGAGTCTAATAACCCTAGTGCCCCGGAACTGAGGGGAATTTAACCCTTAGACAATCGAAGGGTTACCCATAATGACTTGACACGACTTGTTTACATTATTGATCCTCCTGATCGAAACATCGAGGCATGACAACATGACTCAATTTCATCATAGATACATCCCGGAATAAACATCGGGTTACAATACATAAGATACATAGATGAATACATTCCGAAGTTACAAATACATCAACACAATAAAGGGAATATCGAAGTTGACTTTGAAATTATTGACCCTAAGGAAGGATCCAGCTCCTTCCCAGTGTTAGTAGGTCGACCTTGGGGATGAAAAATGAAAGCATTGATATCCTTGGACAAAGAAATAATAAAACTAAAAGGAAATGGACAAAAGGTCATTGTAGCTATTCATCCATCCCAAGGAGAACCTTAGACAGAACCTATTGATGAAGAAGTTGGAATCCGACAACTATATAAGATACATAATAATGACGATTACATAGAACCTAATGTCTACGGTGAACTTTACTTAGGCAACCAAGATTCAGTAGGATACAATTCAGATGCAGAACTATATGATTGGGAAGTCAAGAATTACGAAACACAATCAAGAGGCTGTTGGACTGTTCAAAAAGTGCAGAAAAAACCAGTCCAACAGTGCTTCTTGGTGTCTATCATCCCAAAAATATTTGAAAAGAAAACTAGGGAATATCCTACCTTAAAACCAATAAATATAAATAGTACACAAATACCAAGGTACAAAGAAATAGAATCACCAGTCATGCATATAGAACGAGTATCCGGAAACATTGGTGAACATGGCCGACTACAAAGCTTAGTGGAAACTTTTACAGGACAAGCTGCTAGATGGTGGGATACCCATCAATCAAGACTGCAGACATGGACAACAGCTTCAACTTTCTTCATAGAAAGATTTTGAGGGAAAAATTTAACCAATCAAGCCCAAATACATATGTTCACCCAAGGACATGATCTAGAAGAGCACATAAGGACATGTGAAAAAGAATGGAAAAGACTTGGGTATAAGGATGAACATACATGTCCACACCTATTTCCATCAATGCTCTCCGACTTACCTAACAAATGGTACAAAATGGAAGAAGATCGAGGTGAAACATTTCTATGGCATGAAATCAAAGAGAATTTTATCAAAGATTTCAACTTTATACCACAAGATGAGAATTTGTTCGAACCAAAAAAACATATCAAAGCATTTATACAACCAACAGAAAACAAAACCCTAAAATACAGCCAACCGACAATAAACTGCAATAATATACAAACTGGGACAATACCACATTCTTTAATACTACAGATGGAAACTAAAAATATGGAAGGGAAAAGCTTTAGTGGAATTCAAACCATGCCGAAATAACAAAACCAATTCACATAGTGCTCAAAGTCAAGACAACTGACAAAGAAGATATCGATCGAATGACTATAGCAGACTTTCCTGCCACATTTTCATAGTTTAAGGAAGGAAGCCAACCAATCAATGAATCCAAAGCACTAGAATGGATATATGCTAAAGCCAAAAGTAAAGAATTCAACATATCAAGTGATGACCGACCAAAAATGGTTAAAATTGGAGACTACTGGAATGAAGAACAAATGATAGAAATAGTGAACTTATTAAAAGAGTTTCAGGATGTATTTGCTAGAGATTACAAAGATCTCATAGCTTTATTCCATTAAATGGGTGAAATGAAGATCGACATTAAACCTGATATACGATATGTAAAGAAAAGACCATATAAACTAGCTCATAAATACAAAGGGATAGTCAAGAAGGGGATTGATAACATGGCTGCAGCAGGTATTATCTACCCTATTGACCAATCACAATGGGCAAGTCCAATGGTTGTTCAACCAAGGAAACACGATCCAACCAAGCTAAGAATCTATGTCGACTTCAGAGAGCTAAATAAAGTTACTTAACATACCCATTTCGAACTCCTTATGTAGATGAAATCTTAAATGAGGATGCAGGATATGAATGGTACTTGTTTACAGATGGATTCTCAGGTTATAACCAAGTACCAATAGCCAAAGAAGATTAGAAAAATACAACATTCGTATGTGAATTTGGCTCATTTTCTTTCAGTGTTATTCCTTTTGGACTAAAAAATGCACCTGTAGTATTTTGCATAAATGTGGTCAAAACATTTCAACAATATATTTACAAAACAATGGCAGTATACTTTGATGATTGGACAATATACTCTATGTTAAAATATCACTGCAAATGGCTAAGGCTTATGTTGGAACGATGCTTGTTAACCAAAAAATCCCCCACATATCTCTCAATGGCCTACACTACCCAAGGACACCATCTCACAATACTCATTTCACTCCATAAGACCTTCCATTTGACCCCCACACCTCCAAAAGAGCCCAAGGATGAAGAAAAGGGCTAAAAACCCCAAAATAGCCCCCTAGGAGCTAAAGCCCTCAAAAAGGGGCTAAAACCCTAAAAGGGGATAAAATTAGGGTGAAGGGGGCTAAAGGCCCAAAAAAGGGGCTAAAGCCTTGAACAAGCGCTTAAAACCCTAAAATCCCTTGGAAAAATTATAAAAGGAGGGTGGGGGGTCACTCTCAAAACAATCCTCACTTGCATATTGTTATGTTGCCCATGGATTCTTTGAGACCTTTGCCTCTCAAACCACCCACTCTCCCTCTCCTCCATCTCCATCTCATCAAGCCATTGCTTCCCAACCAAGAGAGAGGTACTCCCATGAGCTAGGGCATGGTGGCCCATTTCCACCTAAGTGAGATATAATTTCTTTTCATGTCTATTTACTTCTTTTGATTTCTAACTGATATTTTTGCTTGCAGGTTTTATGTGTTGACATTGTTTGTAGGTTTTCCACTGTAGTAGCTTAGGTTGCTTGCAGGTTTCAAGGAGGCGGAACCCTAACCTATTTTCTGCAGAGGGGTTCACAAGG
Organism: Pseudotsuga menziesii; assembly: GCA_001517045.1. NCBI lineage: Eukaryota > Viridiplantae > Streptophyta > Pinopsida > Pinales > Pinaceae > Pseudotsuga > Pseudotsuga menziesii. Next base: position 487,048 of record LPNX010330031.1, read on the forward strand.
GCTTCATCTCCATTATTCTCTTTTGTTATTAGCTCTTAGATCCAGTTAACACATATTTCATTAAATTTGGAATTATACAAGGGATCTAGAATTTAGAACTTCAACAAGATTGAGTTTTCAAAAAATGAAAAACCAAAAAATTAC
>LPNX010330065.1:0-33653 GCA_001517045.1 Pseudotsuga menziesii
TTCATACAAGAGCTTTCAGTGTGATTGCCCTTCAAACAGTATGAGCACTTGTTCATTTCACCTTTGTTTTTCTTCTTCTGGGTATTTTTCTTGGGACCTTGTTAATCCTCTGGAGACTGCTTCTTGTCTCTTCTTTGCTCAGGTGGCTTTTTAGCTTTCTTTTTGCTTTTAGAATCCACCCTCGAATCTCCAGCAACCAGAGCTTGGTCTTTGGAAGGTTTGATGGTGCCCGTCATCACCAGCTTGTCTTGTTCTTGTGTGAGAGATTCCATGAAATCTGCAAGGCTAGGCATCTTCCAGGTTCGAGCTGTGAGTTTTGTGGCATAGAAGGTCAAAAAAAAGACTGAGTAGTCAGGTCCTAGCTTTGAGAGGATGTCCAATACGAGCTGATCATCTTTCTTTTCGATACCACACTGCTTCAGCTGCAAAACTAGTGCTTTGAACTTGGAGAAATATAGATGCAGGGATTCAAAGCTACTGGGACTCAGAGAAATCAGCTCATTCTCGATCTGATGTCCCCTCATCTCATCTTTCTTTCCAAAAATATCATAAATCTTCTCCCATACTTGATCCGGTGAAGTTAATCCATCGAGATGGAAAAGGAGGTCTCGGGAAATACTGAGACATAGGAGGCCATAGGCCTCATCTCTCCGATTGTGCCATTTGATCTTCTCTGCAGCTGCATTGGGCTCTGATTCTGTTGCCATAGTCACCTTGTAGAGGCCTTTCTCTCTCAACAAGATCTCCATCTCTGCTTTCCATTCAAAAAAGTTGAAGGGAGTCAAGATAGTTTTCTGTGAATCCATAGCTTTAGAAAATCTGTCCCGGCTGTCAGTAGAAGGATCCCAGTCTTGATGTCGAACCTGCAAAACAATTTTTGAAGGAGAGTAACAACCTACAATGGCTCTGATACCATGTATAAATTTTGACCAGCAATAGATTAATTTCACTCACAACAAATTACAATTGATCATGCAAAATTGTCAACAATGGAGACTGAAAATGGAGCTGTAACACAAAATTATATTAAATCAGTGTACAATATCCAACCCTATAATAACATAGGTTTCTAAATATATAGAATACATCAATAGGTCGAATGCATAAGGAGGCATCCAAAACTAGCATAAAGCAGGATTACCCAAAATAGGCAAATCCCCCATAGGTGTAAAAAGCTGATCCCAAATCTGTCATGAGGCTCACAAATTGGCAAGGGCACATGGGCAAGCTAATGAGTGGTGGAATGGTAGCTCATACATGATTTTTCATGGAGGAAAGAGTGGAGGATGAAAGGGAAAGAAAACAAGTTCACCTCACCTAGTCTTGCTTTCCTATGTGCCTTAAAACACTGAAAAAGCAGTCAATAAAGAAGAAAAAGTAGAAGGGCACCTAGGAGGCTAGGAATAAAGCAGATTTGATTCCTAAGGCTTTCCCAAGTGCTACATGAGTCAAACATGGAAAGTTTGACCTCTATGGATAGGCAATTAACAACTTGCACATGGTGGGACTCATGGACTAGGAAAATAAGACAAAAATAAATGAATTAATGTCTAAGTGGGTTTGATTATTCTAACACAATGCCGCAGGTTGTGTTAACTCTAGTGCAACCTATTGTTGTTGAGTCCCATCCCCCACCCAGTCCGCATAGGCCAACCGTCGTACCTGCACCTACACTGCCCCAACCCAAAAGGGCCAGGGGAAAGAACACCAAAGCCACCATAGAACCATGACAATTTCCACCTTGTGCTGTCTACAAACAATAGGGCCATCCAACTCAATATTGCCCTGAAATCCCAGTGATCCGTGCACATCTAGATGCCATGGATACAAACGAAAACATCCCTGTGGTTGAACTCCCAACCGTGCCAGTAGTAAAGAACAAGGAATTGAGGAAAAACCATGCTTTCACCCCTTGTGGCTTGTATGGACATTACTCCCACCATTGCCAAAACCTACCCAAATTTCGAATGGCTCTCGCTGACCTCCATCACCATTCCCTTGAGTCTGAAATCACCTTAATCGAAGAAGTCCACCCACCACTACCTTCTTCAGACACCATGTCCATTTACATGATGTCCAGTTCAACTGACCTGCTTGTCTCCACCATCACTAATGGTCCATCAGACCTATCTCTTCCATTTTTCCTGTAGCCACAACCGCAATCTCAGTTGCAACCTCAACCTTAGTTACCAGGGAAACAATGGGGTTCATTCTCGATCAACATGATCCTTTTTCTTTTCTTTTTCCTACCATCCAGGATTGTGAGCAGCTCTACCTTAGCAACCCTCCATATACAGGATTTCACACTAGGACATCCTCTGTGGTACCTTGAACCACCTACCGTACCTCTAAGGCCCTAGGATGTGTTGACTCATGTCCATCCAATTGAGATGATGTTGCACCTACCTCCAGGTCCATCAAAGACTCCTCTTGTCTCCAGGCCTGTCCCTCTTCCTCCAACAGAGACTGGGGGAACGCCACAAAAACAACAACCAATACCATTTACATGATCTCTAGCACCAGCTGCCCTTCCGTCTCATAGGCCTTGGAAGATCCACCTGATCTATCCCATCACCACTTACGCGATGAAAGAGATATATGTAAGACTGCCTTTGGTTTTACCCCATTCCATTTAAACCATAGTGTCGAATCGGTTCTTCCCATAAAAGACTTGATTCCATCATCCTGCATTACCAATGACCTTCGTCTTGGCTAGGGGGCACACCTCTTCGCTGACTCATATGACCGACTCTTGAAGAAGCCGCGCAACAGGCTCCACCTCAAGAGAGTCTATGCCTGATGAGTCCCTTATAGCGTATTTTTTTCCCTTTATTGTTTTTCAATGTTTTTTAGCACAAGTTAGGGGCAGTACCATCAGCTGCTAGTCCAACGTCACCCGGAACCTGTTTGATACACCTCTCACACCTCGAGGATCAAATTTCCATATCTTTATGAGACCATTGTCTCATGTTTAATTAGTCAAATTTGGGACCATCTCCCACAAGTCATCTCAATTCACAAGCAATGACATGACGATGCGAGTGTCTACGGACTGGTACTTGTATCACACTGCCCAACCACTACTCATGCAAGTTGTCGGGCCACCGCCCGTTAAGGATTGTACTATACTTTTCTTTTTGCATTTATAATTGTCTTTTTCATCGCACCACATGCAGACATCTGGACCATCATCCACAAACACCTTTATTTTTCTTCCATGTATTTGGCATAGAAGCATCCTCGGGCCACTGCCCATCAAGGACTGTAATTTTAGCTTTTATTTTATTTTTAACACATAGATTGTCTTTTCTTTTTACCGCACCTTACACAGACCTCTGGACCACTGTCCATAAAATGATTTCTTTTCTTACACGTATTTCGCATATAAATTCCTTCGGACTTGTACTTACATTGCATGTAGTCAAGTCTGTCCACCGCAACACACACACACGCTCTCCTGACCTCTGTCTGAGAGCCACCTCGGTTTGCGTGCCTCTATCGCACCCTCTCACAGGCCTCTGCTACGATCTATCCCACGCATGTATTGGTATGTTTGAGAGCCTTCTGCTCCATCCATACTACGCGGATGACCTTTGGACCCCTATCCACCATCCCAACATGGGGCACCGCTCGTGCCACCGCAGTCAGTTGACCACATTGGAGTTTCGTTTAAGCTCTTTTCTGACTCCTTAAAACAATGAAAAGATCTCCGAGCATAGTTGCTTCCTTTCCACTCGCTAAAGTATAGGAAAGGGCATCTACATCATCTCATTTATCTCCTTTTATGGACAATGTAGACCATTTCATGAAAAGGACCTCCTTGGCACACTCAAGCCAATAATGTTCCCCTCTGCATACTTTTGTGCTTTCTCAGGCAGAGGGGCCACACTTTACAAAAAATCTCACCACTAGTTGTCGTTAAGATCTTTTCTAGCCATCTCAACAAGAAAATATTGCCGAGCAAACTTGGTCTCGTTCATGCTCATAAAAGTATCTGAATAACCATTCAGTCAGTATAGGTTTAACCTTTTCTGGCCTGATTGGACTACCAACGGTAAAGAAGTCTCTCATCCCCTCCAGGATGGGTGAGCTCTCCTATGTCTAATTTTATCCTTTTTCAGGCACAGGAGACTACCAATGAAAAATATCCCCCACTGGAGTCTTCTTCATGCTTTCATACTCTCTAAAATTGAAAGCACCATCGAGCATTTAACCTCTCAAGCTCGCCAAAAATCCATGAGATCGTACCACAACGGTGTCCCTAAACACCACCCCACAAAAAACAGTTTGGCAGCATTCCCACATTGGGTCTCCTTTGTTTAGAGTACTCTGCAATGTGTCTTCCTTGGATCCCATCAGTATCAAAAGTGTCCACCTCCTCCAAGTATTTCCCATCTGTAGTGACATTCCCGGTATTACAGCTATGATCCCACCCCCTTGAGTCAGTTTCATTTGCTGCCTAGTCCCCCCTGCTGTCATACTCTGAACAAAGGAAGTTTGAGTCTCCCACTTCCCCCCCTGTCCCTGTTCAATTTTTTTTCCCTTCCCTCCCCTCCCCCCCAATTCAGTGAGTCAGTCCACAGATTGCTTCACACCTTTCATTTATCCCTCGCACTCCTGGTCAAGGAAACATCATTGCCTTGACTAGGGGCAGGTGTCCCTCTGTTGATGCCAACACCCATATTCCAGAGGATAGACCCAGAGGTCCCTATACCTTGGTTTCATTTACATCATTGATTAGTTCCTTGGACCACTTGAGAGGAGTCCTTAGTGCCTCTTGGGATGGTTGTTTCTCACGTGCTCAACTTCAACTCCATCATCGCACCGCTGAAATTCGTACAGGGTTTGTTCCACACAGTACTTGGTCGAAGACCCCGGATGTCACCCAACTCTAGCACATTGGTGAGTCCACTCGAGGGACCTAAATAGGTTATGTCCCTTGTGATTTTCGGGTTGCATTGGAGACAGTGTTCAGAAGCCCCAGCAGTGCTTCGATATACCTTTATGATTGATACAACATACTTGTACCACAGAGACTCTGACTCTCAATCAGTGAGCCCATATAGCTATGTACCATTCTAGATCTAGTAGATCATCAGTCATGAAGATATAACATTCCATGAGAATGCCATGGGTCCAATGTACCAGATCAGTATTGTATTCAGCCTCACATAGAGGCAACCAGCATTGTAACATCAGTTGTATATGATCAGCTCTTGTATTTTAAAGCATAGATCAAATGATTCATTCGACATTATCACAAGTATGGGAATGCCCACCTTGTCCATATACATGTCACACATTTATTGTATCTCACCCATTGATGGGAACCAAATTAATACAAAACCAAAATCCACCATGCCCCAGCCCCGAAAGCACCACCTCTCGATAGCAAATCCTATGATATTCATCGACCATACATTGAGCTCCTGCCCTCACACATCAGGGGGCAATCTGTTAACCCAAAAATCCCACCCACAGCTCTCAATGGCCTACACCACCCAAAGACACCATCTCACAACACTCATTTCACTCCATAAGACCTTCCATTTGACCCCCACACCTCCAAAAGAGCCCAAAATACCCCCCTAGGAGCTAAAGCCCTCAAAAAGGGGCTAAAACTCTAAAAGGGGATAAAGTTAGGGTGGAAGGGGCTAAAGGCCCAAAAAAGGGGCTAAAGCCCTAACCAAAGGATTAAAACCCTAAAATCCCTTGGAAAAACTATAAAAGGAGGGTGGGGGGTCACTCTCAAAACACTCCTCACTTGCCTATTGTTATGCTGCCCATGGATGCTTTGAGACCTCTTGCTCTCAAACCACCCACTCTCCCTCTCCTCCATCTCCATCTCATCAAGCCATTGCTTTCCAACCAAGAGAGAGGTGCTCCCAAGAGCTAGGGCATGGTGGCCCATTTCCACCTAAGTGAGGTATAATTTCTGTTCATGCTTATTTATTTGCTTTGTTTTCTAACCCTCATTCCTATTTGCAAGTTCATTGACATTGTTTGCAGGTTTTCTCTATTGTAGCTTAAGTTTATTTTGTAGGTTTTGGAGGCGGAACCCTAACCTACTGTGTGCAGAGGAGTTCAATAGTGCTTCATCTCCTCTTCTTTATTTTCTATCATTAGCTCTTATATTTAGTTTTGCATTAGCTTACATTTTCTTACTGTTGTTCAGTTTAGCTTAGTTTGAATTCATAGCTCTGTTTATGTCATATTTTCATTCCGTTTTTTACTGTTTTCTAAGGGTAGTAACCTACCCTTGTGCTCTATAGGCACAAGGGAGCCATTCCTACCCCTATAGCAAGGAGAAATTCTCACTACAATAGTGGGTCAATCGATAGGTAAATCCTTCTCTTTATCGATAGTATCTGGGAAGCTCTTCTCAAATGGGAGTCAAGCACAAGTCCATGTGGAGGCATTGGACTGAGGAGATAACCCTTTGATTCCTTGTCAAAACGTAAACTAGGGTTTTTACGCATCTGAGGATTCTATCCTAGATAGAGTTTCAGGCTTAGCTACCCTGCCCATGCATACAAATCAGGCTTGTGACTGTCCCCCTAGACTATTGGTATAGTTAAGGTAGCCTCTAGTCTCTTTCCATCTAGGGTTCATACATAGGTAAATCGGAAGGCTATTTCTGGTTCACCTTAGATGAGCTTGCAAGGTAACCCTTGTTTAAAGTGTAGGAAGGCAGTGGGTGATTCCTCCACTTGTGCCTAAGAACCTCTTCAAGGACCCCAAGCAACTGTCTTTCAGCTTTCTTTGGGAAAGCATATCTTTTACCCTTTCTGACTGTTGAGACTTTAGGACTTTTTGTAGTGATTGCTCTGTGGTTTGTCTATGTTTATCCAACCTTAGGGTTTGAATTGTCAAATTTACAATCATGGAGAACCAACCTATCAGAAGGTCACAAAGGTTTCAAAAAATTCCTCCTCTTATCACATTGGAACCTCTACCTCCCCCTCAAAGGTGGAGCTTGGACACAGACGGTTCATTCGAATCGATAGGAGTCAGTGAAGTTCCGAGTGAACCGAAACTTAGGGAAAACCATCTTGATTTAAACACAGTTGAGATAGAATACTTGCAGGCTGACGAGTTTGCAAGGAATTTTAATACACCTCTAATTATCTTAAATGATCTCGTGATCGTTCAGGTTCGTCCTTTTGATCCACCCATGATTGGTGTCCCTGTGGGTAGAATAATGTCTAGTGCAGGAGAAAATTCCTTCATTTTCACCTCAACCATCTCGGATGAAGGGGTGCTACCTCCCCTAGTAAGTACCCCTAGACCAAGCATACCTACTATTCCCTTAATTCCAGCGAGCCGAGTGGTTCAACCACCGGTTCCTGTAAGCCTAGAAGGTGCTTCTGGTACTACAGAAAAATGGTACATTGAGTTGCCTTCTACTGCGTTTAGTAGTTTCTGGGACTTGGCTAACGCATTCCTTAGCCACTTCCAGCTTCTTGTCTGATATGATTTCAGAACGGACTTGTTATCTACCTTTCAGCACAATAAGGCTACCCATATCTCGAATCACATCCAGGAGTGGAGGAGGCAGAAGATCCTTATTAAAGCCACTATTCCTCCTAAGTTCTTACTAGAATGGTTCCTTAAATCACTATTGCCCTATATATCTAAGGACATATCTACTTGAAGAGTGACGAGTAAGGAAGAAGCTATCCTTGGGGCCCAGCAACTAGATATGATATATTCTCAGTCTAGGATCTTATATGAGATTATCCCTAAGGCACCGAGGCCAACACACGAGGAAGAGAAACCTAAGCTTGGACCCCATGTCGATGGTGTGGTTAGTTCCATTAATTCTCGCACTATAGAATCTTAGGAAAAATAGCTCCATCAGTTTTCCGTCAAACATTCTACGGTGGAGGCAGCAAAGGCTGCCCCCTCACCCCAAAATGCAAATGTTGTTGCACAAACCTCTCAGAAGGGAAATCGACAGCTTGGTGGGAAAAAGAAGAGAGGAAAGAAAGCGGAGGGAAATCAAAACAAGAAAAAACCCACAAATAATGCTAATGGGGGAAATAAAGAAAAGAAAAAGGTGAAATTCCCATGCAAGTTTTGCCATGAATATCACCTTACCCATCTTTTTCCCCTTATGGAACAAGCCCAGAAGTTGTTAAAATTTCAACAACCGACTGTCCTGAATGATCCATTTCCCCAAGGGAAGAATTTAGCTTCAAATTCAAAGGCAATAGGGGGCACCCCAAATTCCCTTGACCCCAAGTATATCAACATGGTTTTATCTCAAACTTTACTACAGACCAGGAATAAGAAATATGAAAAAGAGACCTCTGAGAAGGGTAATTCTATAGGTGAAACTTCTAACCCTCTCACGATCAAGAAACCTGCCCAAATTATGCCCAAGATACCGAAAGGTGTCTTTAAGAAGACCTTGCATAATCCTAATGTTAGGGATGCATCCAACTACTCCTTAGTTGAAGACTTAGCCCAGACACCTTGTGCAATGTCAGCTTTAGAGGTGTTAAAGAGTTGTCCCACCTAGCAGGATGCACTCTTAGCAGCCTTAGGCAATATGGACTTATCGAGTCTCATGGAGAAATTTCACTTGTCTGATGTCAAAATTCGCCTACCTTACCATGTAGCCTTATCGATAGATGTCATCCATGGTGGAAAGACCATTGGAAGGGCAGTTGTCAATGAGGGTGTTTCTACATTTGTTATGTTGTTGTCATGTTGGAAAGCCCTTGGATCCCCAGCGCTGGTCCTGTCAAACACCCTCCTTACTGCTTTCGACAGAAGGTCATTTCATCCGCATGTTATCCTACCAGCTTTTGAAGTTAAGCTGGAAGGGAAAGTGGTGTCTGTTGAGGTGGAGGTGATTGATGCACCTTTGGACTATAATTTTCTCTTGGGAAGAAGCTGGACTTATTCCATGTCTGCTATTGCATCGTCCATCTTTCGGGTGGTAGTGTTTCCACATGAAGGGAAGTCGGTTACTATTGACCAACTCAATTTTACTCGAAAAGGCCGCATGGAATCTAATGAGCCCACTGTGCCATTGGTTTATTACGTCAAACCTCCTACATAGAGATTAGGGGCTGGAATGTATGCATCATTGATGAGCACATTCGATCTTCCAACTCCTATTAATTATATAGGTTCTACTAGTGTGGGAAAGTCCATTGCTATGGTTGTTGATAGGACTGATCCTTGGGTTCCCCCTACCTACCATGAACTTGAAGTGCCCTTATCGGTAGTGGAAGTGGTTTATCAAGATATCACCCAAACCACTGTTGATCCCATTTCGGTTCCACTCTCAGTCTCAGAGGAACTGGAAGAATTCTATTTTCCTGCTTGGGCAAAAAACTCTTTCCATTCTACAGATTGTTTAGATATGGTTTTACCTTCTGATGAAACCATTCTGGAAGCCATGTCTAGATGAGATAAGATCTATGAAGATCTTCACCATCGATCATATTTTCTTCTAGAGTTAAGCATGATAGAGAATCAAGAGTTTCATATGAGACTGGCGGACGATTTTGATATGCCCGTTAATCCCTTACCAAGGGAAGGAATGTTTGCTGAGGGGAATATGGAAAATATTTCTACTACCATCCCTATCAAGATCTCTGCAAATCCTAACATTGTGGAAAATATACATATCGACGCAAACTGCTCTCCTGAGGAGATTTCCATTTATACCACCTTGTTTAACGAATTCCATGACGTTTTTTCCTAGTCATATGAGGAGATGCCAGGCATTGATCCATCTATAGTCGAGCACAAGATCCGAACATATCCTGATGCTAAAACTATTCGGAAAAAATTGAGACCTGTTAACCCAAGTAAAGTGGCGGCAGTGAAGGCTAAAGTGGAAAAACTGCTGAAAGTCGATTTTATTTATCCCATAGCTTTGACGGAATGGGTATCCAACCCTGTTCCTGTTGATAAGAAGCAAGGGACCATACGCGTCTGTATTGACTTCAATTATTTAAACAAATCCTGTCCTAAGGACAACTATCCCACGCCATTTATAGATCAAATTATTGATGCTTGTGCAGGAAGTTAAGTCTTTTCATTTATGGATGGTTTCTCTGGATATAATCAAATTCAAATAAAACTGGAAGACTAACATAAAACTGCTTTCATTTGTCCTTGGGGTACCTTCGCGCACAAAAAAATGCCCTATGGATTGAAAAATGTTGGGGCAACCTTTTCAGTGGGCAATGAATTTTGCTTTTCATGATATTAAAGCCATTGTTGAACCCTACCTTGATGATCTACCTGCACATTCTCATAAGAGGATTGACCATCTAGATCACCTGCGTTTGATATTTGATTGATGCAGATACTATAAAATCCACTTGAATACCCACCAGCGTGTGTTCTATGTCGATTCAGGGAGACTTCTTGGATTCATTGTTTCTAATAGAGGCATTTAGGTGGATCCGTTAAAAGTTGAGGCCATTGTAAATCTACCTCCTCCTCGCTCTATCAGGCAACTTCAGAGCCTGAGGAGAAAGTCCAATTTTCTTTAGCATTTCATTGTAAACTATGCATGGGGTATTCACCTTGTTGAGCAATATCTTATCACGTTCATTTATATTGGGAGGTTTTTAATTGTGAAAAATGAGGTCAATATGTTGTAGGTATTGGGGGGTAGGGAATAGGGCATGGGGGGTTTATATGTATTGGGGGGTATAAAAATGAGTTTTTAGTAAAAAGAAGGAATATATTGTAAAAATAGGGGTTTTAAAATTGAAAATATGTATTGGGAGGCGGCTCAACAAAATGATTTTTGTAAGTAATTATCAATATCTAATGAAAATAGGGGTATTCTCTAATATCCCGTAAATGAATGCGGTATGACATGGTTTCACTAAGTGAAGACCCTGTGAAACTATGCCAATATTACTAAGGGTTTCATGTGCATGTTAAAAAAGGACACCCCATTTGTATGGAATGAAACTGCACAACTTGCATTCGAGGCGTTGAAGAAAGCTTTGTTGTTGACACCATTATTGCGTCCGCCAGATTACTCTAGGGATTTTATATTGTATCTGGCTGCGTCTGAGTCGACCATAGGGGTAGTCCTAGTTCAGGAGGACGATAAGCTCCAAGAGCATGCTGTTTACTATCTTAGCCATGCTTTAGCCAGACCTAAACTAAGGTACTCCCACGTCGAGAAATTGGACTTAGCAGTTGTTTATGTTGTTCAGAGGTTACGTCACTACATCTTACTAAGAACTACAATTATAGTGGCATATATTAATCCATTTCAGTATGTTTTGTCTCGATGGATAGTTGGAAGAAAATTCAACAAATGGATAGTCATTCTCCAAGAGTTTGACTTGGATTTTCAATCCACCAAATCTAAAAAATCCTTAGTTTTTGCTGAGCTTATTGCAGAATTTCTAGTAGAAGAAGATGTAGCTATTAAAGAAGACTCATTCCCATATGAGAACATATTTTTGATTTCCACCTCTGACCCCTGGTACAAAGATATACTTATCTATCTCCAAACTTTGAAGTGTCTTGCAACTTTGTCTTGGGAAGAACGACGTAAACTACGCCTACATTCCAAGAACTACCTCATCATAGGAGATACTTTATACCATAGGGGGGTAGATTCCATTTTGCGTCGATGTCTTACCCATGAGGAAGAGGATATTTTCCTAAATGATGCCCATAGTGGAGCGTGTGGGGGTCATTTATCTGGGTTAGCAATGGCCCAGAAGATATTACGTGTCGGTTATTTATGGCCCACAATCTTTAAAGATTGTGTGGAAGCAGTGAAGCGTTGTCATCCTTGTCAGCTTTATACCAGAAAAATGTGGTCACATCCCGCTTCGTTGTTTTCTGTCATCTCAGTGAGCCCCTTCATGAAGTGGGGGATTGATTATGTGATGTGTAACCCAGCCTCGGCTAGGGGGCACAAATATATCATTGTCACTGTGGATTATTTTACAAAATGGGAAGAGGCAATGCCCACCTTTAGAGCTAACAGGGAAACTGCATGATTTTTCGTGTTCAATCAAATTATAGCACGATTCGGTATACCCAAGGTGATTGTCACTGACCATGGAAGTCATTTTCAAAATAGCATGATGACTGAATTGACTACTATTCTAGGATTTAGACAAGAACATTCATCTTCGTTTATCCCCAAGCAAATGGTCAGGTCGAGGTTGTTAATAAAACTTTGAAGACTATCCTCAAAGGTACTATTAATGCAGCCCATTCCAACTAGCATATCATGCTATATCCTGCACTTTGGGCATATCTGACTAATGTAAAATTTGCTACAGGGTTTTTACCTTTCCAACTCGTCCATGGAGTGGAAGTTGTTACCCCGATTGAATGTGAAATATCGTCTTTAAAGATTGCCATTCATGTGTTATCTGATATGACTAAGCTTGAAGAACGTCTATTACATTTAGAACACCTTGATGAATAGCATAGAGATGTGCTGACAGCAAACCAAGCTCATAAAAATAGGGTCAAAATCCAATATGATAAATCGGTCAAACCTCAAATTTTTTCTGAGGTGGAACTCGTTTTGCTTTGGGACCAAGACAAAGAACCCCTAGGGGCAGGAAAGTTCAGTTCTATGTGGTTAGGACCTTATATCATGTCAAAAGTGTTAAAGAAAGGTGCATATGAAATAATAGATTTCGATCGGAATAAGCTGGCTGAGCCTAGAAATGGGCTCTACCTAAAAAAGTACTATGCTTAGGCTTAGCACTTTTTCTTGTATTTTATTGTATGTATTTTTATGTACACTAGTTCATCGGTTTCTATTTTTTATACCATCTGTTGGTTGTTTCAGATGTCTTTTGAGAGGTTCGTAGGTTTCGCTGATGGTGCCAGTCACCACACTTGTAATTTAGCTTCGGCTGCATGGGTTATTTATTCGCCCTCAGGACAGTTAGTTGCCTCAGGAGGTGCTTGCTTAGGTCATGTTTCCAATAATGTGGCTGAATATAGGGTCGTCATTGAGATTCTATGGGATGCTTTTTCACGTCATATCACTCAGCTGGAAGTCTGAATGGACTCTCAACTGGTGGTTTCCTGGCTCAATTGGGCTTATCAGGTGCAGAACCCTATTCTATTGCGTCAGTTTATGCAAGTTAGGTTATTGGAAAGAAATTTTAAGTTTATTACATTCAATCATATTCCAAGGAATCAAAATTTATTAACTGATGCATACGCTAATTACATCTTGGATTGGCATTTATCACATTTTGCATAAAAAGTATACAACAAACACATAAAAAAAATTTGTAAATAAACTGGCAATATATATATGTGTGTGTGTGTGTGTGTGTGTGTGTGTGTGTGTGTGTGAATATCTGTTGATATAGATAGGTTGAGTCTTTGATCCTCAGATCTAGTCATAACTGTATAATATACAAAAAATATACAAAATATGGATCAAAGTCCATCAAATGCTCCTAGATCTAAGCTAGACCACCCTGGTCCCCCCAGTCACCCTGTACTCTGGCTTCTTCAACCTCTTTGGCTTCAACGACCTCAACAACATCTATGTATACAAGTACTGCTCTGGCTACCCACCTTAGAAGGCGTATCCAGACAAGTGGTACACCAAACATGAACTCTTGCATGATGGCTGGGATGTGCTCATTCCGTAAGGTGGGTACTCTCTGGGTAAGCCTAGCCAGCTTCCCCTCAAGAACCCTAATCAAGCCCTGGTCTTCTCCCAACATAGAATGCACATACATGCATGGATGCCCTTCAGGGTGGACTGGTCCAATATCTGCATTTTGACATTTTAAAAGGATTAGAACTCTTATACATATGTATATATCTATATATTTAAAATTCATAAAAAAATTTAAAATTTTGAAAATAAAAATTACCTAACTCTCCCCATGCTCCTCCTGGATGGAGGACGAGGTCAGCATCACCACGGAAATCTATTCCAGCATATGGAAATTGCTCCAAAGCTGGCAACTGATGCTCCCACCAAAAGTAGAAGTCATCATCATAGACACTCTACACAGATCCACCACCTCCCTAGTGGAGGAAAATATCTCCACACCTACTCAGCCTAGGCTGACGAGGAGAATGAACCGGTAGTGGAACTGCAGGACTCAATCCCGACACTCTCTCAAATAAGAAGGCTACTAGTATGCTAGAATATCCAAAAAATTTCCTCCTACCTCTATTGCAGTCAAAGAGCTATTTTCTCATAATCGGGATCACCCCCGAGCACCAGTCATATAGGGCTCCATGCATACAATCCACTGCTAGTCTCATTTAGTTTCGAGTTGCAAGGTGAAGTGATGATGACCCTGCAACCCTCATTATAGTACTCATCACCACCTGTAATGGAAGGTCACGTATGTGAACAATAGGGATGCAACTACCCCTCTTTTGTGTGCCTGGTGTGTAGTATATATCAATATATTTCTGTACACTTAGAGGGTGACATCCTTTGCCAGTGCCTTCTAAGTTTATTGGAGCTCCTCGTCATGATAGACCAGCAATGAAATAGACATCCTTAGAAGTAATATCCAAGGACTCACCTTGAAGGTCAAAAATGCCCAAATCATGATCCCAATAATTTATCAGGAACTCCAAGAGGCGTACATTGGCCCACATAGGTGAGGTACAGAAAATTCTCAATAGCCCACTTTGACGCAAAACATTCACTGTAGGGGCATCTTGAAGAGCTTCTCGATCCATGTCTTCATGTTCGCGCTCCCTCCACTCAAGCACCATATTTCAACCTAATAAACAAGCAATTGCCAACCATTAATTTCATATAAAATTTTGAAATTTTATCCCTACACATTCTTTTTTCACCTCACGCAGCGTACGCAACTGTCTATTAAAGTAGGTCACATACTGTACGCGACTGTCCTTCAGGAAACCCACGTACAGAACGTGTGTACGCGACTTTTACTATAGCAAACCCATGTACACAGCGTTGCTTTTTTAAGGTGCCTAAAAATAAGAAATTCGGGCTCAATTTTAATAATTTCTTAGATAAAAAGAAAGATCATGGAGTGTAGTCTTACCTGACACTTGCGGATTTGGAAATGGTCCGCCGGATTGTCCACACCTAGCAATTGAAGGTAGAGGTATAAACTTCTCTCCTATGGTTAAAAATCCAAATGGTGAGTTTTTATTTATGTTTTGAACTATTTATAGAAAATTTATTTTTCGAGTGGGTTTTTTCCCTATAGTTTATAATTTATAAACTAATACCATATTTTCTTTTCCATGTGACAGGTCTATCATCATTTTTAAGGTGTTTTTGCTCATATAGGATGGTTTTTTGTCATTTCGGATGCATTTTGCATTTATACCTACTCCATCTTAAACCTAGCATTAACATTTTGACCATAGATTATGGTATTTTTAACCATTAGCTCCTTGTCTTTACCATTGTTCTTCCATGGATAAGACCTTCCTCCTATGAGTATCCTCATTTAGAACCTATTTGTTGTATTTTGATACTCATACTGCAGCTGTCATTGGTTCAGGGAAACCTTTTTAGCTATTTTTCACGCCAAATTGAGCCTCATTTTGGTCTCTACAAGCTATACTTTTATAGGACTCCCCACCATTATGGAGTTTCTTTAGGCCCAGGTCTAACTCCTTAAAAGTAGACTTGACTACCGAGTAAACTTGTCCATTCAAGCTCATTAAGAATACATGAATGGGCATCCACATTGGTGGTAGGTTATCTCTTTCTTGGACCATGTGGAATAATACGAGAAATGATCACTCTCTTTTATTCAGAATTGAGAAAAGTATTCTCAAGTACAGGTTTATCACTTTTCTGAACCTCAAGGACTAAATTTACGGAAAAGGAACACCCGGTATGATCTCAGTTTTCTCTTTTTTGTGCTATGGACCTAAAAATGAAAAAGATTATGAGTGTACTTTATGTCTTTGTCATGCTCGTTAAACACTAAGAACAAAGCATCGAGTTTATTGTTATAAGCCCCATTTCTCGTACTCAAATGGATCTTTTCGAGTGATTTTGCTTTCCTTCACACATGTAAAAATCAATCTATATGCTGCTCTCGAAGGAGCGTTGGGTAGGTGATAATTTAACCTTTTTTAGACCTCCCTAACTAAGTACGAAAAAGGTTCGCCTTTTCTTCTACGGAAGTTAAGAGAGTTCTTTTGTGGTATGTTTTATACTTTTTCGGCCTCATGAAACTAAATTGGATGAAAAAGGACCCCTCTGGAGTCTTATTTGGAGTTTCCAAACTCTCTAAACATGAAAACACCAAGTGAGCATTGTTTCCGCCTTTCACACACCTGGGTCACGTGGCAGAAATCTTCAAGCCACTCAGTGTGTCCTTGGGGGCAAGTCTCGAGTCAAGGCTGTCACCTTGTTCTTGACTCCTCCGTTTAGGTTCAACTCCTAACGAAGCGAAGGTGGGTGGACCCTATTAAGTTACTAAGGATGATTAATTAGTGTTGTGATGTTGAAATTGACTGAGTTACTTAGGAGTTTGGAATTTAATTATAGATAATCAAAGATGGCAAGATATAAAAGATGAACACACGAAAGCACAATGCTGAGACACAATATATATATAAAACAAGAAAATAACCAGTGCCTTAGAATGGAGTCAAAAATAGAAACAATGTACTTGCATGTGCTTGGAGTGAGTGTTTTGCAATTTCCTTTTGGTATGTTTTAAGTTAAAAATGAAGTGTGAGCTGATTAAAATTAGGCGAAGGGGGGATTCCAGATATACCCGAGAGTACTTGGAGTATGTCTAAAACTAAACCTTCATAGCTACCCGCAATGAATATGTGGGCTGAAATGGAGTCTCTAGGGCTATTTTTCGTAATGCACCCATTAGGGTGTAATAGAGATCGGCGCCCCGAGGTCACTTTTCAGAAGTTCCCGCTTCCTTTGGGTATTTTGTCACCGTAAAAGGTTTGATCTAGGTGTTGTATTTTCACCTGATGGTTTGTCAGTTGGGGAGAGTGAGTCCTAATTATACTAGTCACCCAAGTTCTTTTGATACATCTTGAATGATTGGATGAACCGCAACCAAGTGCAGAGCATACACACTGGAGTCTTGTAAATTTTAGTAAGTTTTAAACTAGATGTTCTTGTTTAAAAGAAAACCCTCCAGGAACCTCTTTCGATCCAAGTGGATCTCAATCGAGAAATCGAGGAGGGGTTAATTTTATGATAGCTGAAAACAAATGATTGAAAAATAAAATAGATCCACAATTCTAGTTTTCTAATTAGTCCTACCACGAATCTCTTTCCCCTTTCGGGTCAATCGGGAAATCGTGGGGTAAGTATTATGATTACTTCGAAAAAACAAAAAGTGGAATATGAAATTAATAATAAAATAAAGTATACTACCCTGCAAATTAGATCAATGCTATTTTAAAAAAAAGAAATAAGAAGAAAGCGATGAAAAGGACACCGATGCAAATCCCCCCAGGGGGGATGGTGAATGGGCTCGAAAGAGCCTATTCCAAAAATAATTTTATTTATTATTGGTTACAATATCAGAGAACTGAAATATCAGAAAATTCTTGGTCCTTATACAGGCTGAAACCAATATCTTACAACTTTGCAAAAATTTTAAGATTTTTAGTGAAAAGGGAGACCCCTGGGGGGATTTGAACGCTCCTGAGGCCACTTCGGACAGCAGCTTCCTTTATTTTATTTTAGACCTGATAAAATACAGTGAGAATTTTAGAATAACATACGCTCAAAATCACTTTAAGTTTACCTTTGGATCAGCCTACCTTATCTCAAAAAAAATGAAGTTAAAACTAGCTAAACAGGAGAAAAGGGAACCAAGGAAAGAAAGATTTCCTTGGGATATTGGCTTGATGTTTTTGCAGCCAATGAAATATGCACTTATATTGCAGAATATTAAATTTTATTACAGCGAAAGGAAATCTAATGCATGCGATCTACAAGTTTTCTTTAAATTTTCATGCAAAAAGACGATTTCCCTAAAGCTAGATCTAGAATGCTTATGAAACTTTTTTAAGTGCAATATCTAGACTATAGGATTTGATAAGATAGATCTATGTTGGAATTAATTTTAATATGATATATCTAAGCAAAATCAAAGCTACGAATAGAGTAACCGGGTAAAAATGTAGATTTTTTATAGAAATGAGAAGAAGAGGAGAGAAGGTCGGATCGTTGCTTGAATGCAAGCTGAAAGGAGGCCCTTTTGTGGAGTGTTGAGGGATAGATTCTTGAGCTCATTGGATAGGAATGGTGTCAATATAGATCCACACCTTCATCCAATCGGGAACCTGCAACTAAATAACACAAGCCTGCACACACCTCGTGAGATCTGGATATAGATGTATAAAGCAACAAAAATGAAAGATCATGCCAAAATAACCTTATTTAAGCATATAACTGAAATTTTTGAGAATACATCATATGGATAAACAATATCAAGCAATCTAGCTTTCCTAGTTTACACCCTTACTAAATTCAGCCGAATCCTTGAAGCCAGAAAACAGAAGCAGCACAGAATTTGGCAAGAAATTGCAGCTACCACATCAGCAACATAACACTGAGAATCCACACATACACATGCACTACATAGTATAGCCTCCAAAGATTCTTTATTCACAAATGATGATCAAATATAGAGTTACAATGGCAATCCCTTCAGTCTAGCTCTAACTAGCTTGGAGGAGGGAGCCTCAACCAGGATATATACAAATTACAGGCCATCCAGCCCAAGGGGGGTGCAATTCCTCATGGAATCAAGTGAAATCAACTGATGGAGAGTTCATCAATGTAGAACTAAAGATGAACTGAGCCTACTTGTCAACTAGGGGCTTGATTGAGTTGACACATCAACCCATACACTGACACATCAGTCCACAGAACATCCAGGAGAGTCCACACGTGTGGAGGAGAGAGAGAGGGCGCAATTCCCCATGAAAACAGTTGTAGATCAACTCTGGATCTGATTTGATCCCCTCCTTCAGTTAAGGATTTGTCAGATCCAGTCAATCTACTTCAGATCTGACTTATTTCAATCAAATTGGCTGAGGATCCACTGATTTATGATTTTGGATTTGCTCCATTATTCATTAATTTATTAATTAAAATAATCAATAATTGATTTTTGGGGCTTTCTGACCTGAGTGATGGAAAATCACTCAAAACTTAGGAAATTGTGGGTCCATGGGTTTACATGGTTCTCTTAGCTTGAAAATGAGCACCTACATGACTGAAACCAATTATTTGGCCCACTTTTATTACAAAATCAATTTTTCCAATTAAACTATTAAAAAATAGCCTAAGTTTTGGAAAAATTAAATTTTAATAAAAAACACTGAAAAAACTAAAAATTGAAAAATTGAAAAACACCTAGGGGGACTTAGACATGTTCATATGACTCAAAAATGATGTCTAGCATGTTTATACATTGACACATAGACTCTAATAACCTCAATAGGCCTAAATACCAAGCCAACCACCCCAACTTTGGAGGTATGGAGTGAAAACTCAGAAATTATCAGTCGTTTGTTCAACAACCAATAATAACCAAGGGAAAAAACACCCTGGGCGGATTGGATTGACAAATAAAGTCTAAGAGACCAAGTCTTTTACAGACACTATCATGCTAGAACATTTATTACAACTCCCCCATGGGGTATGAACATGTGATATAGTACAACAAGCACTTCCTAGAAGTACTTCCAAGGGTCTTTTGCAATCCGAACAAGTTAACCCTGTCTGGTTCACCAGGCTCACTTGATAAAAACCACTAAGTACAACTTAGGTGGTAACAAGCATGTACTAGTTCGGGCTCATAAAATACACGAATCGGTGACATTATCTAGCATTATTCCCTCTTCTCTTCAAGCTTGTCAAAAAATGAAGAGAGATTCGAGTTGACTTTCTTGGACTCGTTAAAATTTAACAGGGAAGGTAAGGAAGAAGTTTTCTTTTGGTTCTCAGTTAGTGGCAACATGTCCTCCTTGAACATAGCACTCTCTATTTTTTTCGATACTCATGTCTCAGTGTTCACTTTCAGTTCAGCTATTACTTCGAGTTTCTTACTCCTCCTCTTGTTAGTTCTACCTGGGGAATCTGATCATGTTTCCTACATGACAGATATGTTTAGTTTTTCTATCTATAAAGTTAAAAAGCTGCCTTGGGTCATCTCTGTGTTGTGCTCACTATTCAAGGACTTAACCTTGTGTCTGATCTATATCCTAGTTCCATCATTGTCATATCTATTACTACTTGTGTCTCCCTTCCTTTACTCAGTTCCTAGTCACTCTTGTGATCCGTTGGAGGATCTATTGCCTTCCTTATCATAGTATGGTTCCACATAAGCACTTCCTAACGATGAAGACCTAGAGTTTTGACGATTGTAGCTCAGGATTCACTCTCATTATTAGTGAATTCCTTTGCTTCAATTGTCGATTATCACCTATTAATTGACAATCTGTTGAATCTGCTCCATGTTCGACTTCAATAACATCTATTCACATGGCTTGGATTGTACTGGTTCTTTGGGATTGTTTATGAATACCTTAGTTTCACATTCATGGACTAAGTTGCGCAAGATTATGTTATGGTTATTTACACAGCCTCCAGATCTTTGAAGATTCATCATTGTTGTATATTGTGGCTTCGATCCACCTTTGTAATATACGTGGTCTTGTACCTGTATTATATGATGTATTCAAATATTGTAAAGGAGCTAGTGTTCCAGAATATTGAACATAGCATCCTCAGATATGACTTTGTATATGACATTATTATGTATTTGTTTCAGGTACTACCTCTACTCCATTGGACTTCTGAGCTCTCCAAAGATAATGATTATAATGTATTTCGGCCATCGCTTCTCTCTAAACTCACACATTAGGGGGCATCTATTATCGACCCAAATGGCACTTCTCCGACCGAGTGCTGACAATTCATTATGCTAGTACACAAAAGGACATTTCAGGATTGAATTTTTCCTAAACACTATAGATGGGCATGACATGAGATGCATTTACCTCTTAACAAGCTTGCTACATTATTTTTCTAAGTGTGGATTGGTGTACATGACTGTGTCCATTGAAACTTGCGTACATACGCGACTATCCTCATTGACAACTCACGTACTATACACGACTATTACCATTGCAACCCGCATACAGATCTATACATGGGTTTCCCTTAGATCAACACACATTTCATATGCGGGTCTCCAGTATCAATAGTCGCATACACATCCATTCGACATTAAAAAATATAAATCACGATTAATGGAGATTAGTTGAGCCCTAATCATTAACCATCTCAACTATCTCAACCTCCTCAACCTTCAAAACTTCTCTATTTCCCAAAGTATAAATAGAGGCCTTGGGGAGGGCATTAATGGAATCAATTTTGGAGAGCAATGTTATGCTGGTGGTACATCTTTAGAAGTCTTAGAGAAACAAAACTCAAAGTCCTTTGGTTATAGAGGAGTCCTTGTCTCAGGCATTGGGTGGTACACTTATCTCATTCATTGATTGTTAATAAAGAGAATTCTTCTTCCAACTTTGTGTTGAGTCTCTTTCATGTATTAGGGTTTGATGAATGTATTTGATTAAGCACTATATATATTATTTATCTAACCTGTGATATATACATGTATAAGATTGTACTTGGAGAATTTGCTCTTTGCAGGTGAAGAAGGTCCATCCCTGAAAGCTTTGGAGAGAAGCAGAGTGGAAGAAGACAAAGCTTGGATCAACTGTCGGTAATCGGGTGAGTCCAATATTTCTTCCTATTTCCATTCTGTACTTAGCTAAAGCTAATTGTCTGCAAGTTTTAGAATACGTTGGTAACCCCAGACCCTAGGTTACAAGGTTGTTTATTGCTGAACAACACACACACACACACACACACACACACACACACACACACATATGTTTATATATTATAACCAATATATAGTCTAAAAATTGAAAGGGTTATCTTTAACACAACTTTGAGCCTTCATGCATAAAAAAGGGTTTTATGCCATATCTATAAATGTTACATATATATAATGATGAATTTCCTCTGATATATAATTATAATGTTTTTCCTTATTACAATATGATATAGTAATGTCTACCATAAGATGTAGTAAGGTATAATAATGAACTTCCCCTTCACTTTATAAAATAGGTGATATTACCTTGGTTATAGCGAGGTAGGAGTGACCTCCTCCTGATGGAGGTTAGTTTAGGACAATGCTTAAGATTTTAATAAACCAAGGAAGTGACTCCAATGTCTATGACACTTAAAATGACACTTGTCATCTGAATACATGGCTTCCTAGCCATTCATCCCTCCCCCTAGTGGATTCATCCCCAAATCATCATTTTGGTCGTGCAACACTTTCAGCCGCCTAACATCAAAATTTGATAAGGCTAGTATTCATACTTACAGTGTCATTTACTTACACCTCACGTTTTCTGATCATGTTCTGAGGAGATGTTACAAATTTGATTCATGGTTTTATACCATTGTAATCGAATACAAACAATCTTAATGTAAAAATAATGTCTTTTAAAATTATGAACTTTTTGTTTTAATTAAACAAGCATATACACGAAAAAAAATAGATGACTTGTAACTTAGAGAAACTGTTTGATGGTGATGGGGAGGATGTGTCCATGACCAAAATTCCCTTGTATTGCAAATAAGACAACCAATATATGAAGATGCATCGCGAATGAAGAATGGGTAATATAAGTCCCATGACCCTTATTAATTTTGATGGACAAATAAATGCACACACGTTATAGGATCCTTTGAAAATTGCCCATTTATTTGTTGGACCTTTTTCATCTACTAGTTCCCAAAGTGATTCAAGAAGAAAAAGGTGTTTTTTTCCAATTGTAGATTCATCTAAATAGTATTTATGTCATGTCATTTTGAGCTATGGTTGTTGTTTTGTTTCATTTAGGAGATTCATTATTAGGTGTTTTGCTTTAGTTTGATCCCTATTTATGTAATGTGAGTGTCCCAATAGTTTCTCTAAGGGTTTATATTTTTCCATCCCTCCTTAGTATTTTTTTATTTATTCCTAACTTTATGAACCCCCTATTCAATCCTAGTGTTCCATCTGTCTTACAATGGGTTGGGATTCTTCTTCATGGAATCTTCATTGATTCTTTTGTTTTCCATAGAGAAAATCTGATGCTTCCTTTATGTTGGTATTCGACCCTAGAAATATTATCAAAGATAAAATTTCAATATTGTCTATCCTAATGTCTTCAATGACATTTAATTCCTTGGACTATGGTGTAGAGTCATGTTGCAGCTGCAGCTTTTCCCAAATTTATAAAATTTTGGACCCTCCTTGTTGATTTCGTTGAAGGCTATTTGTTCCCGCTTTGCTACATGTTTGGATTGTATGAGGCCAGTTTTCTTTCTTTTCGGGATCTCGTTTGGGTTTTGCGAATGCTTTGGACTATTGGACTTAGCAGTTTTTATGATGTTTTACCAAGGTTTGGCCGAGGTTTAAATGGGATTTTCAGTTGCCATTTTTTTGGAGGTCA
Organism: Pseudotsuga menziesii; assembly: GCA_001517045.1. Taxonomy (NCBI): domain Eukaryota; kingdom Viridiplantae; phylum Streptophyta; class Pinopsida; order Pinales; family Pinaceae; genus Pseudotsuga; species Pseudotsuga menziesii. The sequence goes on from LPNX010330065.1 coordinate 23,521, forward strand.
GTTAGACATGGTGCCGATAATTAAGACCTTTCGCTGAGCCCTCATTTTATTATTGAAAAAGAAGTCCTCGCTTCGTGTTTTTTCGGAAGATGTTATGATTTTTATTAGAGGTCGAAGGATGATTAACTTACGTTGTTGCGGCCCATAAATAGACTAATTTCCCATTGAATTTCCTTTCCTTTCGCCGATGTCATGTTCTATGTTTTTTCGATGTTGACTAGTCTGCAGATTTTCTTGACCGTTTAACCTCCGCGGTTGTGGCTATGTAGTGTGCTAACCATCTGATGCTCTAGAGGTTTCGATCCCCAACGTTTATCACATCGCTTTTTGGTTGGTGTTCTGGAACCCTTAGATTGTAGATCTCCCACTGTTGCGATGGCATAGCTCGCTAACCATCTAATGTCTAGTGTTTTGATTCACTGATGGGGTTTTTATTCGCCCATTTCTTAATTTTTTTCCCACCAATTGTTATGAGTTTGTAACTAATTTCTTAAATCACCGTTGTGCCTTGTTTCTTCAGGTTGAAATTTTCACATGAAAACCCAGCTCCGGTTTTTCTTTTCTTTCTGTACTTCATTTTGTTGGCATTATGGTTTATGTTTATTGAAGATAGACGGAATAAATGATGAGTTTTCGTTGATTGCAGACAGACATGGGAGATTTTCTCAGATCCCTTTGAATATTATTGCAGCAAAGAAGACGCAGTGGAGGACAAAGCATGTCAAAGTATAAGGAAACAGGGTAGCCGCTCGAGGAAAAGAAAATACTAAGGGTCTGAAGTGGGACCGCGAAATAATAGAGCGTAATAATTAAAAGGCCTAGGCTTGGGTGTTTCGACAGTTACCTAGCTATTCCTGTTTTATAAAAGTCTCTATTTGAAATGTAACGTTGAATTATGAGCATTCCCAGCATGACAAGACTGGAAATTGAAACGGTTGTGGGGAAACCGAAAGGTTCGAGCTGTTTCTTGTATAAATATAGAAAAGAAATAGGAAGTAAAGGGATTTTTCCCAGTGAGACTTGTGAGATACTTGTTGTAAGAGGAACTACTTCATTTTGCAATAATAAAATTACAATTTTGCCTGTTGGAGAAAGTGCTGTGTGGAATGTTCAAATGTGATGAAATGAACAATGTTGAAGGGGAACTATTTCGTTTTCAGTTGTGTTTCATTAACTGTGAGATCGTTCTAACTTTCTGAACCTATGTTCTTATATGAACGTTCTCTAGTTTATTTTGTGATAATTTCCACAATGAGTAATGAATGTTTGAACAGACGACGAGCTATCTTGTTGTGCATATCTTTATTTATTTTTATGTGTTTCGATTTTAAGAACAACTATCTGTGATTTATCTTAACATATGAACAGTAATACATTACTCATTAATTGACAATCTTGCTCCCTAGGGACAACTTAGTCTTGTTTTCATTTGTGTGTGATTTAGATGTGAGAGAGTCTAAGACGAGAGGTAAGAACCTGCGCATCACATTGTAATCGCTCCTCGTATTCTTTATCAACCTGCATGTTGGATAGGCACTTGCATATCATACTTAAAGTAAAAAATACAAAAATATACATGGTGGACCAGGCCACAACCGGTAAAACCCTTTGTTTTTGTTACTTGAAGTATCGTAGCCGGACCGCAAACTAGACGGATTCCCCATACCAAACAGTCATGGGCTAGTTGGGAACATTGACTGGGGAGAATCCCTTGTTGTTGTTTCTTGTGAATTTCCATGCCTCAACAAGTCACAAGTTGGAATCCCCCTCCAAATGTTGGTTGCACTTATAGTCATAGTTCGAATTTATTGAAAAAAGAGCTGAGCATATACAAAATGAATTCAGTTATTCACACAATAGTATAAACTATTCATCTTGATAACAATAATAGAAATATTACTTGCACATAAGAGAATGCATCCTAATCAAGAATGACACAATTTACAATGGGAAAAACCTCCTATTGAGACAAAAAAAACTCTCACTTTCTCTAATAACAATATTTATTTCTTCAAGAGGATTGTTGTTGAAGCCAAGAGGATTGTTGTTGAAGCATGGAATGCTCCGGTTACATGCTCTCCATTCTAAATTTGGGAAGAGAAGCTGCGAAGAAATAAGAGGCCCCTCAAGAAGTCAGAAAAACAATTAGAAACTTCAACTCAAAAAAGGGGGAAGCCGTGCTGAGGCTTGAGTCCAACCATAACGATATGGAATCAATCCATATCACCAAGGAGGTTTAAAAAAAAGAAATTAATCTAGAACAATATCTCCTCGACGCCTACAGATAGGAGGCTGAGCTGGGGAGACTAAAATCTAGATGCCTCTAGCTCCATACAGGGGATCGTAACACTGGATTTTTCCATAAACAGGATGAATTGAGAAAAAAATTTAAGGTTGTGTATGAGATCCACATCGAGGGCCACCTGATTCAATATTTTGAAGAAATTAAAGCCAAAGCCACTCGACATTTCAAAGAAATCTATTCAGCAGAGGCTGACACCATCTTTGACAATGTGCTCTTGGAATTAGTTCCAAAAATTGTGGAAAATAAGGACAACGACAAGCTGACAAAAAGGATCACGATGGAATAATTGAAGGAAGTTGTGGATGAAATGAAGGATGATAAGTCAACTGGACCATATGGGTTCAACACAACCTTCATCAAAATTTGTTGGGATATTAATTAGAAGGAGTTATTCAAAATGGTGACAAAATCCCAGAGGTGTGACAAAGTAGTTAGAAGCACCAATTCTTCTTTTCTTGTGCTAATCCCCAAAGAGAAAGATGCGAACTCCTTTGATAGATTTTGCCCAATCTCCCTGTGCAACATCGGGTACAAGATAATAACCAAAATTATGGCTAGGAGGTTAACAAGAATCTTGCCTCATATCATTCCAGAGAACCAGGGAGGTTTCATCAAAGGCAAGAGAATCTGGGATAATATTATCCTTGTCCAAGAGATTATTCATTCCAGCCTAGAAAATGGTGAAAAATATATGGTGGGTAATATTGACCTAGCCAACACATTTGACATAGTTTCCCACCCCTTTATCCTCAATGTAATGGCTAGATTTAGTTTTGATCCAAGCCTCATCAGATGGGTCAAAGCCTGCATCATCTCACCTTGTATTGCCCCTCTTATCAATGGTAGAGAAGTTTGTTTCTTCCAAGCCACACAGGGATTGAGACAAGGCTTCATGTTCTCACTGATACTCTATGCAATCCAAGCTTCTGTTCTCAGTCTCCAACTCGAGAAAGAAAGGAGAGACCATGATCTAATCGACATCCACATAGACATGGGAACAAAAGATATCAACCATGCACATTTTGCAGATGACACCATTCTTCTCGGTGGGGCTAGTCAGCTCATATCCTCGAGATTCAAAGCTGAATCACTACTACCAAGCTTCGAGGAGCAAATTAAATCTTAGAACAAGCTTGATCTACAATTGGAATATCAACCCAAGGGAGATGTCTGGAATATCCTGGATATTAGAGATTGAAGGAGTAACTATCTGGAAGTCCTTGAAATATCCGGGGATCCCAATTTTTAGAAATAAGTCGAAGAGCTTGGACTGGAACCCTTTGATTGAAAAACTCAAAAAAAGAATTCTTGTATGGGGAGTTGTTTGGATAAATCTAGCTAGGAAATTGGTAATGATTAAAGTTGTTCTTAATAGTTATCCACTCTATCAGTGTTCTATACTGTTGGCCCCTCCCAAAATACTTGCAAAAATTGAAAACATGTTGAGATCCTTCCTTTGGAAAGGAGGAAAAAAAGGAGAAGAGAAAAAATTTGCTCTCACCAGCTGGAGAAAAATCAAAATGTATTGGTTGGAAGGAGGTCTCTAGATAAGGGATCTTAAGTTCCAAAACCTGGAAATGGTTGCTAAGTTACTATGGAAGCTGGTGGACTGAAGGCCCTCCTAGAGTAGTAAGGTAATATGGAAAAAATATTTTGTTGGGCCAAGACTTAGGTGTCTAAATATTGTCCCCAGGTTTAGGCATGGATCTCCCATCTTTACCCTATTCCAGAAGGTGTTTCCTAGGTTCAAATAATATCTTCATTGGATTCCAGGTAATGGTAAACAGATTAAGTTATGGAAAGACTCAATCTTGGGGAACTCGATTCCACCTCTGCTTCCAGAATTCAAAAGATGGTTTGAAAGGCAGGGCATCAACACGTTGTGGGACATTTCTCGGTGGGACAATGAGCCTCCTCGTAGGTGGATTGGATGGAATCTTCCAAAGTGCCCTGTTGAGATGGATGATGAGAAAGTGAAGTTCATGAATTTCCTATCTGGTATAGCGTCGGTGGCAAGAGAGACCAAATATCGTCATGGTTGGGGAAATCTTGAAATGTATAATTTTGCTGATGGTTACAGGGTGTTATCGTCTCTCCCAAATTTAATCAACAATCTTGAGATATGGAAAAATATTTAGGATGCCCCCACGCTACCCAAAATTGATCTGTTCTGTTGGACGATGGTGCATGGGAGGATACTCATGGGAAATAACATAGTAAAACATGGGTTTGAAGGACCATGTAGATTCCCAATCTATTGTGGAAGCACCAAAACCATTCTACAGTTGTTTTTTTGTTGCCCATATGCCAGATATGTGTGGGATCATATTACCATCCCTTAGTTTGACAAAATTGAGCTCCTAGATAATGCTCAGCATTGGATATTAACTTGGAGAAGGCATTCAAAGGGGACTAGGCCAATAAAAAGGGAATTAAAGAGTGTTGGATGAATCTTCCAAAGATCGTTTGTTGGAACCTTTGGATCGAACGGAACCACAAAATTTTCCAAAACAAAGATCAACCCCCATGCAAAATTGTTTCCAATATGCAAGCTCTCATGGGATATGCTATTAAGGTAAATCAGTTCTCCAGAAACAAAGTTAAAATTTCAGCCAATGAGGTGAATTGGATGCAATATTTTAATGCTTATGCTATTGACATCGATCCAACCCCGAGGAATTTGGAAATTTAGGAAATTAGGATGGACAAATCTCAATTCGGAAATTGGATGAAAGAGAGGAAGATCTTCAAGTTGTTCTTCGATGGATCCTCAAAGGGGAATCTAGGGATGGCAGGAAGCGGAGGGGTCAACATATGTCCTAAGGTGAAAATAGAAGTGGAATATTTCTAGAATATTGGAATTGAATCCAATAACATGGCGGAATTCTATGGGTTGTGTAAAGAAATCAAGCATCTGAAGGAAAAAGGAGTTGAGGAGGCTATGGTATTTGGAGATTCCTGTTTAATAATTCAGGCAATGAATGGAGCTAGTCAGTGCTAGATCTTAAGGTTAGATAGAATGATTAAAAGAGTTAAGTCTGTCTCTAAGACCTTCTGCATATTAGAGTTTTTTCATATTCTCCATGAACTAAATGACTTGGCGGATCAGGTTGCTAATAAGTCAATGGCACTAAGTAAGAATGAGATGTATGTAAACCTTATTTTGTCCTCATTTATTCCACCTTAGGATCTTTTGGCCATCTATCTGAGGGAATGTTCAGAAATGATCGTAGGAGAAGAGACTATCCTTTAGGATCTGATTTTTCAAAAATCAGATCATTGCATTTTTTCCCTTTATCTCTATTCTGAGTTTAATATAACATAACCACTTTTGTGAAAAAAAACCCTTATATTTCCACAATGATCATCATCTAACTAATATCAAATAAACATAACCGAATCTAATAGTGATAAAACTAATTCATGTTTTATATACAGACAAGCATACCATCATCATCAACAACATCTATGTGATCATTATATATATATATATCCTGATGGGTTAGCTCAAGTGGTTGAGAGTTGTGAGTTGTAAGCAGAAGGAATCGCGGTCAACTCCCTATGTGGATATTCATAGATATATAAGGGCCTCACTTAATGTCCCCACCAGGTTAGACTCTGTAATCAAAGTCGATAAGGTGAGGTGAGACCCCTTTGGTTGAATCCTCTTGAGAATTCTTTTGTAAACATAACAACTCTTCTCCAAAGTTGTGAACCACATTGAATATATATATATAAGTTTGATTGGTTATATCTATATAAAAAAAAGAGACAGAAACTATCATTTATGCATTTCCCTTGTATGGAGTTACTTTGGTGATGATTGGAAGTATTCACACACATATAATGCATTAAAATGTAAAAAAAAGTAAGTAAAGAAAAATAGAATAAATAAATATAGAAAGAAAATAAGTAAAGATAAATATAATAAATAATTAAAGATAAATATAATACATAACGTAAAATGTAAAAATAACAAAAATAAATAAAGTTGAATTACTCATACGAAAAAGTTGAAGAGTAAAGAAGCGGATCTTTCCACTAATTTTTTTTTTATATTTTTCCTAACACTTTTATTTATTCTTTAATTTCCCCTTCTGTGCCCATAGTTAATGCCTAACAATAGTTAATGTCTTATGCATGAGTAATTAAGTCTAAATAATAATTTAATTGAAATCTCTATCCCCTAATTTATTGCAAACCCATGAAAATAGATTAAAGGTTAGAGAAGTCCAAGAGGTATCAACATGGACACAATTGAGAAGACATTAGATGAACAAATCTAAACATAAACAAGAGGGGAAACTTCTGAAGAAATGGGGTATACAGAAGCTCCCCCCAATGTCATGAAATGAAGGAGTTGCAACTAGGATTCAAATTTGAAGCCTTCAGAGCCCTTCAAAGGCCATTTTAGTTTTCATAAAAGGCCACAAGGAATTTTACCATGCAAAAAAAAATTAGTTTCATTTCCAACCCGTCAATAATGAAATTGAGGAAGTTTGGGTAAATTTGCAACAGAAGGGCAGCTACAAAATTTTCCCTTCTAGTGGATATCAATGATTCAATGGACTATGGGCGAGTTGGGACTAAGAGTCTTCCCAAGTAATCTTCAATAGTTGGATCATGGATGAGGATCGCAGTCTCAATGGAAACGGACCACAGTGGGCCACTCAGCTACCGAGTGCCAAGTTCAACTCAATGAGTCAGGATTATGGATCAAGATTCGATGTTCAATTTCAATACATTTAATGGCATTGACATGCATTACTCATTCACCAAATTCATTAAATCTTGGTCTGAGAGGATTCCAGCTTGTCAACTTGGTTTTCCATCTGGCATATTCTTATTCAATGAGTCACGTGATCTCACAACTTACAAGTCACTTGAGTATTTGAGTATATGATGTGAAAGTAAAATCTGATTGAGTCATATTTTTGGATGGTGAATTGATTTGATAACCCTCCACTGTCAATGATCTGTAAGGAAAAACTAATGGTGTTCTTTTTTTGGTTACAACTTACAAGTTGTAATTTACAATGCATTGAGCAATCTTTGTTGGATTCAAACCTAACCTGGTCCAATGGGTCTGTAAGTTTCCAGGACAGGGTTTCACCTAGTGCCAGGAATTTCTATCATGACCACCACAGGACTGAGATGATGGATCTTTGGTAGCAAGCTAGCAACATATCACCTTTTGTTTGTGTCCATGAATCATATCCTATACTAGTTAGTCCACGATTCCAATTTTTTTTCCAGTTTCCATTCATTTACTGGGGTTAGAATCATTTGAATCAACACTCCCAGTATCCCACAATCCACCTAGGCCACTTAGGCTATGCTTAGTCTTCCCATCTCATTGGAGGAAGGGGGTTAGGAAACAAAGACAAAGGTAACTGGAATGTAGGGCCATCCAGAGAGAAGGGTTGTACAATATGCGTATAGTTAGCTCTAAAATAAATGAAAGAATTTTTCATATACCTAACTGAAGATTATCATTACTTAATTTGTCGGGATGCTTAGGAGGTAACTCCTACGCCCAAGTTGATTATGAGGGATGTTTGTGTCAGAAATGTCTATGATTTGGAAAGGCTAGTTGCCATCATTATAGAACCAGTGGATTTCTCCTGCAAATATAACTATTACATCTCCCCTCCTCACTCGCCTCACCTTTTGACTTGAGTCGTCTTCTTCTTCTTCCTCTTCCTCCTGTGGGATCCTTGATATGCACCCTGAGTGCCCTCAAAATGAAGAATGACATTTGAAAGTCTCTGGAAACCTCAGGAAAAAAAACCCATTCTTCCCTCACCTGCAAAGATATATCTATGTTATGCAAAAGCAATTATAAATCAATTTTTTTGTAATCATGTGAAATACACAAACATGCATTTCCCTACCTTGGGAAAGGTAAACCAACTCACGAGCATTAAGATATTAGGGAATTGAGATGCAGTTTCTTTTAATCATCTTTCTGTAGAAAGAAATGACTGCAGACTCTAATTCCTTGTTGTCTTCTACGATGGACAAATCAAAGGTGCCACCTTCGTCACTGGTAGGTTCAAGAGAATTAAAGGTAGAACATTGGGTAGGATGGATTGAGCTTCCCCTGACTAAAAGAGATTGGTGAAGTCTATGGGAGAAAAAAACATTATCTTGGGTTTACGAGTATAGGATAGTTGGAAGTCGGGACTCAAACTCTCAACTCTCTAACTCCATGCTTCAGTGTTTCCCTAATTTCTATTTCCTCTAGAAGATTTTGTAGAGCTAAGCTATCGACTTGGTTATCATGAATTTACAGGTATATACAACATTTTCCACTTATGTAACATTTTATATGTGGATAAAATTTAAATGTGTTGCTTCTTGGAGTGCCTTTTGGTGCTATAAATATAAGGGTTTAAAATTTCTCCATCCAAAATGTTGTTTGAAATTTGTATTACTTTTCATAGGCTAGGACCACAACTTTGTTTGTGCGGAGGAGCAAATAGAAAGAGCTTGGTATTTGAGTTCCAAATATGTCAATGCTCTGTATTTGCTATGAATTGTAAAAATTAGGTTGAAAGAAAGAAAAATATTTGAATTATTCCAATTTCATTAATGAAATCCGAAGGTTGAAAGGATAAAATATTTAGCAACTGACACTGTAAATGTTGTAGACTCCAACCCCTCCATTTTCCAGTCAGCCTTCTAATAATGGAAACAAGAAGCAAAAATTGTCTACCAATATATCTAAACAAGGGAATCCCTCAATGAACGTTCATGAATGAGGGACTCAGAATGCAGTGATCTAGAAAAGAACATGATTTCAACACCCTCAATGTCGCAAAACTCCCAAATGTGTGTTTATGATTTGTCTTACTTATTGACTATTGTAGACACTAGACACCCAACTTATAGTGATATTTGTTGGAGAATCTTAAGTTCTTCATTACAGTGGACTAATAAATACTTAACATTTTCGATAGGGTTGATAAACTCGATATATATTGGAGGTACTATCCATATTCCACCTAAAATTGGGGATTTTGTTTGATCACTTCTAATTGGGTGATAAACTCGATATACATTGGAGGGACTACCCATAATACACCTAAAATTGGGGCTTTTGTTTGATCACTTCGAATTGAGCATCTATGGTGGACATGGTTCAATTCTAAAAATATCTACTGAATTTAGGGTTGATAAAAGAATTTTTTGTCTAAAAGCATTAGGTATTAAATTCTAGGGGTTTTCTTTTAGGTAGGCCCATCACAATTGACCAATAGAGCTGCCATCGAGCAGAATCAATCCTCCATTCAAATGCCCTTCCAAATTCCAATGCCTTAATTTATCAACGACCTAACGATCGAGTTTTTCATCAGCCCGAGAGAGTTGTCCCTTATCTAAGTTTGATAAACTATATGGTCTAGGGATTAGGAGAGTAGAGACTGCTTTATTATGTATGTACTTGCATTAGCTAAAATAATAATAACATTGTATCAGCGTGTGTGTATCCATAATTGTATGAGATCTTTCTCCATGACATGAATGGCAGACGATGCCCCAATGGTTTCCAATGTGAATCATGTGAGGGCCATAGAGATGTGAATTATAGGTTTCCACACAATAATCGAGTGTGTATTATAGCCATCTCTTGTGGGTTTCGGGAGGTTGAATAAATAGTTGTTGCTCCTAAAACATTTAGGTGTTGGAAATTATTTTCTTTTTATTTTTGATTTACAATAAGTTTGTGTGCATCCAAAATCCATAAACCATAATAGAACAAAAAATAATTTAAAATTAAAAGTTTAAAATACTTGATATTTGTTGGAGAATTTGAAGTGTTTCCATA
>LPNX010330065.1:34207-77266 GCA_001517045.1 Pseudotsuga menziesii
AACGTGAAATGTATGCATTAGATGTAAACCATTTCAATTTGTATTGACTTTGGTTCTTTCTTTGTGCTCCATCCCTTGCTACACTCTACCTACTCACTTAATCTTGCCTATGTCATGGATAGATAGATTTGCTCATGAATAGTTCATGAATAAATAGATTGGACCATTATAGGTACTATGAGCATTCGAACTCAATTTCATTACATTATAGGAACTACAGGAACTGAAATCAGTTTATAGGGAGAGTAGAGTTGGTTATGACACAAGTAAGATAACATGTCTTTCATGGTGCATTTCACCTAGAGAGGTATATCTCCCTCTTACTATTGTGACTAGTCTCAATGACTATTCCTTTGGGGTACACACTTATTGCTTCAAAATGATTTTATTTTAATTTCCAAATTCCAATAACTTTGTGTACATTCGAAATTGACCATAAACTATAAATTCTAATAGACAAAAAAAGAATTAAAAGAAGTTTACCATTGAATATGAAAATAATGAAAGAGATGAATTGCTAAAACACAAATGTTTTTTTTTACCATAATTGACATAATTTACATTGTTCAAAACGATGCCTCTCTTGTTCTTTAATGAGATCTATGTTGAATTTTATTATAAAAAGATTAGATATCAATACAAGATTTAGTCGTAGTAGATTAATCTTACAGTTTTAAGTTTTATTAGAATTATGCATTTTTAGGTTATACTAGAGTAAATGAGATATGATAATTTAGGCTAGTCTTTTACATTAAATATTTCCTAGGTCATGGCCAATAACTCACTAATTATTAAAATATTCTCTTAAATTATTCTTTTATATAAAAATTTGGAGTATTTATAGGTTAGAATTAGATATTACATTTAGTCCTATAGTTTATAAAAAATAGGTTAAGTAATTCACAATTTATTCATTAAGAAAAATATTTGATATTAATAAATTTAATTTAGATTTTTGTTCTATTCTCATTTTAAAATCATTGTAGCAATTTAGGGTGTTTGGTTTAATCACAACTTAGACTTCCTTATTATCTAGCTTAACATTTTTAGGGTTTGGGTTTAGTCTTAGTTATATAGTTGACATTATCAATTTCCTATGTTTCTCTTGAAATGTGTTGTTAAAGATATATTAATAAATATTTATGTGTTACTCAACTCAACTCATTGTCTTGATGATGAACCTTGATAAAGGTTTGTAATGTCGACATATCAAATGGAGTCTACAATTATCTTTGATACCACTCCTCAAACCTATCAACCCATAATTTAAGAGAAGATATTTTAAATATGTATTTTTGTCAAAATGACATTTTTGAATCATATAAGGTTCATAAAGAGATTACAGTATATAATATTCCTTGGTTTTTGTCTAACCTTTTCACATAAATATAAGATGGAATTTTAAAAACATAATTGCGGAATCCCTCTCAAACTCATTCTCATGTGAGATCCAGATACTAGTAAGATCCACATTGAAGTTTGAAGGATACTTTTTCAATGTGTTTGAATAATAATTATATGCACTGATTTTTGAAAAGAGAAATGGGAATCCCTGTCAATCACTCTCATTTGGCATATAGATGTTAGTAGACTCAAGACTAAAGTTTGAAGGATAAATTTTCAAGTGTTCTAATACTTAGGTTTATTATGGTGAAGACGATGCTTAGGGATTAGGTGGAGTCTGAAATTGAATGGCTAGTTAGTCACGAACTGGGTCCATATGGACAAACATATCAATTATCTTTGTGATGGTATTTGTAACTTTTTTGTGGTTAATGGAAATGTGGATTGGAAAAAACTTACAAAATATAATAATACAATGATTTTAATAGCATGTAGAAAAGTTCATTTCAAAACAGGTAAGGTAAAATGTCATGGAAAAGTTATTCTTCTAATTTTTTTACTTTTATGTTATTTCTTTAAACCATTATTTATGGTAATGATCAAGTGGTCACAACAAGGATCAACAATTTTAAATCTATGAGGGCTGTACAATGTTAGAAGTACAGTAGTTTTAGGTGGATACATTGACACTAGACAAAAATCATCCTTTTAGTTTTTGTTATTAATGTTATGGATTTGTTGCATCATCTCTTTTGTCCTTGTAACATAGCACTTCTAGTAGTGGAGCTCTTCTCAAAACAATTCTACACACAAATAAGCTTTAGTACCCCATGATGCTACTTTCATCCCCAAATTCATATTATGCATTTAGATAAGGTTGTGAGTAGTTCTCAACTACTCTAATCACCTTGACATAATAGGAAACAAACACTTCCCTTCACAAAATAAATAGGCCAAAGAACAATGTAATACAAAAAACCAATACTCCTAAATGTTATCGTTATGTTCACATTAACAAAACAAGTGCACCAATCTCTTTCTAAATGAGATTTTTCCCAATTTCATCTTCCATCACCGATACATGTTCTTCATTCTCAACCTTTGTTTTAGTCTTTCCTCCTCTATAATGAGTCTTGATTAATCCCCATTTAAAAAGAATCTGGACTTGATAAATCATCATGTACATGGTTTATCTCACTAATTCCATGTAAATGTTGAATCAAGGTTTCTTCTTATAGTCATTTTATTTTCTATATAATGTTTTTAATAAATAATTAAATTTTATTGTAAATTTACATTTTCAAATGAAAAGAATAATTTATTTTTACATTTCAACATTGAAAGGTTCAATTTCTCACAACCCTTCAAAATGAAATGAGACCCTGCCCTTCAAATTTGATCCCTGGTTGCAACTTGCAAGTCTCTTGCCCTTTGTAATTATTGAAGCACGAGGTGCAAGAATTTCATGACAAAGCATTCGCCTTATTTGGAAGTGGCACATGCCGTAGCCCTTTTCAAATTGTTACAGATGATGTCTGTATAACAATTGATATTTATCTCGAGCAATAAATTTGTTCACGAACTAAACTAAATAAAAATATTTTAAATAATAACAAATTGCATTTGAACTATAACTATCAATGAAAGTGAACCATAGCTATCGATGCAAGCTTTTATCATTATAATTTTAATAAATTTGTTTATTAATTATTTGACTTTAATTTTATTTAGATAAATATTAACTTTGTTTTTATAATTTAATTTAAATAAAAAATTTATTGTTATTTTTTATAATTATTAAAATATGATTAAAAAAACCAATTTATAGTCTAATTTTTATGTATATAAAAAGAGCATTGTTATTTTTTAATAAAAAAATGTGTTGTTATTTTTTAATAATATAATTTAGATTTTTTTATTTTATAATATTTTTTTTATAAAAAATAATAATTTCTAAATTTAAAATTAATAAATTTATATAAAATTAAGTAAATTTAACAACGATAAAATTATTTAATCATTTTTTTAGAAAGATGAATATTACCCATAAGTATTTAAAATTATAAAAATTATAAGATACCATCATGATTTTTTTGGAATCATAATAATAAAGATGAAATTATGTAATTTTCATGGGTGTATTTATATTCTTATTAATACCAAATAATTATACAAATTCATATTAAAATAATTTTATTTTTAGTTGGTTCTTACTTATTTTTAATACTAATTTGTTTATAATATATCTCATGTAAATAAGAATGTATAACAATATCTTTTTCATGTATATTTGGTCATGGATTTTGAACCTAAATGGAGACAGTCATAGCATAGTGCCCCAACTACCTAGCCTACAAGAAAAACTTAACACAACTTTAATGTAATTTCACTTTGGAAATTATTATACTAATTCAAATATTAAAAAATCAATAGTGAAGAAAATTTAAGTCCAACTAAGAAGCTTCCCATTCCAAGTATCAAATCTTTTACAATTGTTACATTTAGTAAATAATAAAAGTAATGATTGTGTACATGTTTAGTGTTCTATGCTTGGTGTAACCTTCTTGGTCCTTAAATATGAGGGCATACCAATTTCTTTTAAATAAACTGATTTGTATAACTCTATTTTCTAAATTCTTAACTACCTACAATTTTAAGTTGATTAATCCCAATAATCATAACTTTAAACTTTAAAATGTAAATTGACTTAACTTAACTTTAAGACCTTTTACCTCGATATTTATCATGAAATCTAAATTAAAAATAATTAATTGTACAGCACCTCACATATTATAATTGCTATGTCAAAATTTATCCTATGTTAAAAACCTATGTATATATGTATGTATGTAGATACCCAAGATTAACTTAGATCATAAACACTCTTCATAACTAAATAAAAAATAAATTGTATTGATCTATATGATTCAGAATAATTGAGAGGGCCTCCATTTATAGCAATGTAGAATGTTAAACCATTTGATAAAAATAACAGAGGATAAGAATACCTACTTAAACATACAACTAAAAAAATAGTTGATTTTCTATTTTTTTAATAAATTTATTATTTATATAAATTTTAAAACCATTTATATTTTAAAAAAATATGTATTTTAGTTATACTTAAAATATTATAGAATTTTCTATTTAAAATAGAATCATTTCATTATTGTATTTGAAATTATTAAAATTACTAATATCAAATATACAATCCTTAAATTTTCTTCTAAGAATGACACACTACTTAAACAAATAATTCAAGTGCATTGTTGGACATAAATTAAGTATTTTATATATTAAAAAAATATTAAAAAATGAATTATCTTTAGATATATCACAATTTTGTTTAATTTTCTAAAATTAAAAATATTTCTAAAACAATAGAAACAACTTCATTGTTCTTTAATATCAATATAATGTAATATTGTTATACAACTTTATCTTTTAAATTGCAAATATTAAAATGATAGGATGAGTACCATGCTAGTTTACATTAATAAAATCCTACTTAGTATGATCACACAATACTTGATTTTTCAACCGAGTCACTAAGGTAGTAGTAAAACCCCTACCATGAAAGCAAAGCAAAGATTAAATAAAACTATATTTATTTTCCATAACAAAATATAGACAGAAAATGATTATCTACAGACCAAAAGGTACAAGGACAATACTTCTTTTCTAAACCGAGTGATCAATGAAGAGACAAACTATAAAGAAGAATGGTTACTTCATATATTAAAATCAGCACATTATTTTTTAATGGACCATCAAGAGGACTAGCTATACCATGTGTGGACCATCAAGAGGACTAGCTATACCATGTGTTTACCATTGTATAGTCATATCCCTCCCAGCTTTATTTATAAAGAAGTTATGATTGAGTGGTGATTTGGCAAAACGGTATACTTTCACAACTTCCAATCACCAAGCATATGGTATATCAATTATTATCATGCCCCATCAAAATTAGATTTCATATTTAGCCTGCAATGAAACATAATTATTCACGATTTACTTACAAACATAATGCATGGTGCCATGTGTTTTTAAAGACCGTTGTCATGATTTATGATTAGGAGCAATTTGCATAGTTCTTTTCACAGACTTTGTGTCTAATAATTAGAACAGTAATACCCTCGCCAAAGCCCGAGGTTGGCCTTTTAATTGAACACCATTACCACGAATTGAATTCAATTTGATTCGAATGAGAAGTAAAGCATGGTTGATATTCAGCGGTTAAGTAATATTTAGTATGTTGCAAAGCATTTAATGAGGCTATAATGGATTTGATGATAGCAAAAATTCAATTATCAACAAACCTAATGTAGCCACATTAAATATATTAAACAGTTTTAAAAAAATTAAAAAAAGCTTTTCATAACGACATTTTTATCATTTTACTTTATAAAACGCAGCCACGATTACATCACTCTCTCTTCAACGATACTATTCATACCCTTCATTTCATTAGTCAGCTTATTGCACAACTACAATCATTATGTGAATGCCAGTAATAGCGGCACTGAACGTTGTAATGTGTGGCTGTGTATTTAATATTTAACAGTGTATTTAATGTTATTGTTATGGAATTTTAAATATCTAACAGTGTATTTAATGGTATTGTTATGGAATTTTGAATTGTTTAATATCTAACAGTGTATTTAATGTTATTGTTATGGAATTTTAAATATCTAACAGTGTATTTAATGGTATTGTTATGGAATTTTGAATTGTTAGATAATATTTAACGGTTTATATTTCGAACGTACTAAAATGTGCTTATCATAAACGTATACAGAACCAATATAATAAATAAGTAATACATGAATGGTGTGATATATATAACCTAAGTGGGAGTTCTTGCTTTTCCAAAGGTAAGTGTGGAAAGTTCTTTGAATGTTCTCATTGGACTGGCCTCTGACACTATCTCAAGAGAAACAAGAACTCCCACTCCTAAATGAGTTTTGCTAATATGTAGGCAAGTACAAGTACAGTTAAATTGATTTTTTAAGATTCAAAGAATAATACACCGAAAGCTTTTACAATCACTTGGCACCATGCTGTAAAGCATTTAATGCTTTACAGCTTTGGGTTTGCACGAGCAGCAGTTTAGAGGGCGGAGTGATCGCCTCAAACTTTGGCTTTGGGTTTGCCCTACCAGCAGCTGAGCGCGGAGTGATCGCAGAGAACTCTGGTGTAAGTTTTTATTATTATTATTATTAAAGCATACTCGAAGCTGTCTGTAGCCGGGCCGGGTCAGAGCCAAAGTTTTCAGTGGCTTTTGCTTTTATCAGCAGCAATTCCGTATGAAGGAATCGACCTCACAGATAACAGCAACCAACATGGCCTTGCACGCCAAATTTAACACGAAAACATGTTTTTTTATGTTGAAAATTAATGAGAAAGAAAGGACGAACTTAGATCCTTTTCACCTTCCGAAGGGCTCTAAACCTAACATATAAAATAAAGCAATCTATCAATGTTTTCACTTGGAATGTTGTTTTGGTTGTTAAATGAATATTGTTGAGAATCATATAAAAAAAATTTAATATATATTGATAGGTGTATATATTTTATAATTTAGGGTAGATATAGAAAAGTCATTTTTTTTTAGTAAATAAAGATGAGACATGTATATTGTCAAAATTTAATTTATAGTTGTCATTTCAATTTCGAAATAATATATATATGGGATAGGTGATAGGTGAAACATTGTGCTAGATCTACTCAAATTGATATTGTTTAAATTAATCACATACTTCATGTTTACATTATCTTTTTTAAATGTAATATCTCTAAGGGGCCGCTCACCTACAGGCCTTTTTAATGAAAGGTCATTTTAGTGGATGAGTAGGTCCCTCCTTTATTCCAGATATTCTGATCCCCCATCCCAAGGAGTCGCCCCAAACTGAGGGTTGAGCCGAGACATACCAAGAGGATTGAACCAATGCATCATGACATAGGGCCATCAACTTGGCAAGGGGGGCTTCAACCAACATGGATACCCATTTGGGGCTACCACCATTTTAAGTGTTAAATAAAGCATCACAAAGAAGCTTGGACACCTTGTCCTTATGAGTCTTCACTTGAGTTCTTGGGTTATGAGAATTGACCAACCTAGTCATGGATTATGGGTGTAAATTATATGTATTTGGTTGTTAAATGTGGCACTATGGTTTAGCATTAGTATCTAACATTTTGTTAGATAATGCATAGCTTTTCTTTATTTCATATATAAATTATTTGATGATTTTTTGGGGGATAAATCTATACTAAGTTAAATGATTATCGATTCTATGCATCTTTACCTATCAAACTCTTTCACTTTATTCTTGTTATTTCTAGCAATAATGGCATCAATATGATGATACTTTACATGTCAAATATTTTTAGAATGTCGTGTAACTCTCTTTCCCTCTGCCTCATCCCAAGCCCAACGTCAAGGAGGCATATCCTTTGTACAATTAATGCTTCAAACACCAGTTTTCATGCCTAAGTAGGGTTCTTAAAAAAACTAAGAAGAAAGCAACATAATTGTTGTTCTCATCAAACTTATGCATTTGGTATTATTCTCTAAAATCAAAATTTGGCTTGCATTTTCATGGTTTGAGAAATATGGGAAATCGATATCACTAGTAAGAATATTGTAGTTGGGGGCATTGATAATTAATTTTCTTACGTTTTGTGTGTATATGGATCTTGAAAGCTTTTAATTATAGACCTCATAGCCTAAATAATAAGCATTGAAACTAATCATACTATATTTTCTTATCTCTTGAAGACTATAAAACAAGTAAGATCTTTCACTGCTCTTATAATGTTATGATAAAATTATCAACCTTAACAAAGACCTTATTCTACTAAAATTTCTTCTTTTATGATAAGATCTATAATGAACATAACTCACATGGTTAATCGAAACTGAGGTATGCTTAAGATATGAATCTAAAATGGATTCCTAAGAATACAAAGACATATCATATCTTATAGGAGCGTGGACAAAATTGTTCGATTTATCATTATGTCTAAAATTTTATATTGTCATTTCTAGCTGTTTCAAATTCCTATGAAAAAATGTGACTCAATGTTTATGGATTATATTATTATCAATAATGTACATATCACCCATCAAAATTACATTTGAAATTACAAAGTATGTGTAATATTACTTTATATTGAAATATCACCCATCAAAATTACATTTGAAATTACAAAGTTTGTGTAATATTACTTTATATTGAAATTTTAACTTATGGATTTGGTGATATGTTAACTTTTAACATTACAAAATTGGAAGAACTTTATTTTAATTAAAAGTGTATACTTGATCTACTATTATCCATTGAAATGTCACTATTGTTTCCATTTTTTTATTATTTTGGAAGGTTTGGATGCATATATATATCAATTAACTTGAAATTAAGAGTAATTATTCTAAATTGATTACTGACACACACCTTGCAATGTCCTGATGTGAATATTAGAAAAGCGACAATATAGATTCGAGGGTGTTCCTTGTCTTGGAAACGAGAGAATGAAGTGTGCAAAAGAGTAATGATATTAGTTTAATAACATTATAATAATCCGAAAATTATTAGTGGAACTAATAAAAAAAATTGGGTCAAATAATTGGGTCAATCCAAATTTGAAGAATATAGTTATATCTCAATATGTGGGATCACTTTACTAGAAATTTTAAAATAATTGATAATTTTTATAAAAAAAATTGATATAATGATAAAAAATTATGATCGTTAACATTTTTAGATTAAAGGTCTATGTAATGTTGGTGTTTGTAGTGTGATCGTTAACATTTTCAAATTAAAGGCTTATGTAATGTTGGTGTTTGTAGTGTAAGGAAGTCTCATCTTCAAGTCGGACTTACAGAGGAAAACAACAAACAATTTGGAATTCTGCACTGAGTGAAGTCAACCCCCTAAGAGGAAAAAGTCAACACTTGAACAATATAAATAGAGTGATGTCTCACTCACTTTTCACTAAGCAAGTACACTCCAACATGAAGGAAGTTCACTCAAGCAAGAATAGGACTATTTTCAGGGGTTACTATCTTTGAGGCTATTCTTCTATGTGATTACTCTTGTATCTAGATGTACTTTGTACCTTGAATTGAATATCTGTGTAACAAAGGTTCTTGGGTTTTCTTCCCTTGTGTAAAAATCTTTCCCATGATAAAATCTCTATTTCTTTGTGTTTTGTGCATGGTTATCATTCAACGATCCTTATTTTCTTTCCCTTCATATAATAATTGAAATTAAACTGCTATATTGAAAATCTAACATCGTATCAAAGGAATATTGAATAGATTCCATTGCCAAAAAAGTAGGGAATCCAAGTTTGGGCTCTTCTCTCCATATATTGACTTGAAAAAAGCACTTGTTAAATTTTCCCTAGGATGCTGCAACTTTCTATGGAGACAAATATTCAATTTTTAAATTTATCAATTTTTGACCTAACTTTTATTGGGGACAAGAATGAGGGATTTTTTCTTTAATCCCTTCTCGACATTGATTGGGTTCAATCTTAGCTTTCTCTAACTTTTCCTAGGAGGGTGCATCTATCTATAGAATCAATTTTCTAAAATTCCAAACATCAACTTAAACCTAGCTCTTACTAGTGTTTTTGGATCATAGTAGCTTCCAAGCTTGTAGTCATAATGAACAAGGTGAAGGATCTTTCACATATTTAGTGCTTCGAAGATGAGAAGTTCATTAACTATGTAAGGCATTGTACCTTATTGAATAAGAGAAACAAACATACCTCAACTGCTAATGTTGATGTAGAGATTCCTCATAAAGGGTCCAAGGATGCAAATAAAAACAAAGTAGATTTATTCTTTATTTACGCTCTCTCAAGTGTTGTTCCTACTAACAGTGATACTTGGTTATAGATAGTGGTGCATCCATACATATGATAGGTTACACGGAGTATATTACATATTTGGTAGAAAAATAGTCTCATCTACGAGTTGTACTTATAGATGATACCAGATATTCTGTAAAGGGATTTGGGGCCACTTCTCTCCAATTAGAGTTTGGTGATATTTTACACTTGAGTGGTGTACTATTTGTAATAGGGATGAAAATGAACCTTGTCTCTATTTTGTCTTTATAGGAAAAATGATACAAGGTTTCCTTCTCTGATGGAGAGGTTCTTGGATGGTGAAAGGATTCTAGTATGGATTCAAAACATGTGATTGATGTTTGAGAGGAGGGGATTTATAGATTGGAAATACAACCACTTCATGCTCCAGTGCATGATTCTATTCGTTTAAGTGAGATGTGGCACAAAATAATTCCTCACCTATATTATAAATATATTCCATCCTTAAGGATCACGGTGACATGACTTACAACACTTCATTTAGAACATTATGGAATTTGCAGAGGTTGTACACTTTCCAAGAATGCAAAGGGTTCTTTCCTGAGTAGAGAAAATGGGTCCAAGGGAATCTTTGATTTAGTGAATTTTATTTTGTGTGGACCAATGACAGTCACTTCCTTTGGTGGCTTCTAATATTATGTGATCTTTGTTGATGACTACTCTCGAAATAATTGGACCTACTTCTTGAAGAGCAAGGAATCCTAGGAGGTACTTAGCGTATTCGAGGAATTCAAGGCATAGATCTAGAACTTGTTGGGAAAGAGGATCAAGGTTCCAAGATTAGATAATGGAGGAGAGTACTCTTTCTTCGACTTCAGTGATTTATGCAAGGAGGAAGGGATCAAAAGGGAGTACATTGTTCCTTACAAATTACCTGCACATAATGGAGTTACAAAGAGGAAGAACATATCGATTCTAGAGGCAACCAAAGCTATGATTCATGATTATAGTCTACATATGCTCTTATGGGAAGAATATTCTGGTAACATAGTGTATGTTTAGAACATGAGTCCTCATAATATATTGATTAAGAACTTAAATCCATAAGAGGATTTCACAGGTGTGAAACCAAAGGTTGGTCACTTACATATCTTTGTTTGTTTGGCTTACATTCATGTACTCCCAAAAAAGAGAACAAAGATAGAACCTTAAAGTAGAAAGGATACACTTGTGGGCTATAGTGAGTCTTCAAAGGATTACAGGATCTATATCCCGGGATCGAAACAAATTGGGGTCAGCAGAGATGTCTCCCTTAAGGAGGAGGTAGCCTTCAAAAGAGCTAGAGGATCTCACATGGATATTGATGGTGAGGGATAGGAGGTTTGAAAGAAGATGTTATCTTCTCCCCTTCCCCCTTGAGTAGTTCATAGTGAGCTAGTTGATCTTGTTAAGTCTGTTCATACCATAGATCCAGTTGATGTTACAAGAGATGTTGCAATAGATCGAAAGAGGATTGCATGGGCTCTTCAGACATTGCAAGCCGCAGAGGGTTATGAATTGCCATATGGTACTTTCATAAAAATCAAGAGATCTCATAGATTCTTGAGCTATGTTTCTTTGATGAGCCATGTCATTGATTCTAAACCTACTAGATACAAGGAGGGACATAGTCAATAGATTTGGAAATATGCCATGATGGAAGAATATCAATCAATCATGAAGAATTATGTGTTGAATATTTTTTCGAGACCTGAGGTAAAGTTAGCAGTGGTACTTTGAAGTGGATCTACAAGATAAAAACATCCAGTTAATGGGAGCACTGAGAAGCATAAGTGATATTTGTGGATAGAGGATTATTTCAGAGAGAGGGAGTCAATTATGATGAGAAATTTTCTCTAGTTGCATGGTAATTGACCATTAGGTCCATCATAGCTCATGCTTCATCCATGGGATGTAAGTTGCATCAAATGGATGTAAAGACTTCCTTCCTCAATGGTGTGATTGAGGAAGAGGTGTACATTGAGAAGCCAGAGGGCTTCATGAATCATTTGAAGGAGTCCCATGTATGTAGATTGATGAAGTCCTTGCATTGATCAAGCAAGCACCATGAGCATGGTATGCCAGGATTGAAAAATACTTGGTGAGCTTGGGATTCACTAAGAGTGAGACAAATTCCAACCTTTACTATAAGTTTATTAATTGAGATCCTTTGTTACTAGTACTTTATGTTGATGATTTGTTTCTCACCGTAGAAAAGAAACTTAATGTGTGGTGTAAGAGGAAGGTAGACTCAATGTTTGATATGAAGGACCTTAGTTTTATGCATAAATTCTTGGGACTAGAAGTGTGGTAGAGACATGATGTGATATTCCAAAGTTAGAGGAAATATACTATTTATATCCTAAGGATATTTGGGATGATGGACTATAATTCGATGGCCACACTGATGGTGTCAAATCTAAAGAAGTTGAGTGACTTGGTTTCCATGTACCAACAATTGATCAGGTCATTAATGTATCTTGTTAACACTAGACAAAACATTTTATTTGTATGGAATGCACTTAGTCAGTTCATGAGTAATCCTAGACAAACACACTGGGTTGTTGCAAAGCATGAATTGGGATAATTTCATGGCACATTGGGGTATGGCATAAGATACGCTTCCAATATTGACATAATATTAGAGGGCTACATCAATTCTGATTGGGTAGGGAGTGCATTGGATAGGAAGAACACCTTTGGTTTTTGTTTTAGTTTTGGGTCTCCTATGATTTCCTATTATAGCAGGAATCAATATTCTTTGGCATTGGGTACTGTAGAGGATGAGTATATTGCAATGTATGTGGCTGATCATGAAGCAGTGTGGCTTCAAAATATCTGTGCTAGATTATTTGGTCAACTAATAGAGTCAACCTTGATTCAATGTAATAATCAAAATTGTGTACATATTTCATTAAATCTAGTGTTTCATGACAGGTCAAAGCATGTGGAGATCCATTACCATTACATCTGTGACATGGTGCAGACAAGAATAGTCCAACTTTAGTATATCCCTACGAATGACTATAATGTAGACATTCTCACCAAGCCTCTTCCCAAGAAAAACTCTGTGTACTTCCATGTCAGGCTTGGAGTAGTTTAGAATTCCTCCCATAGTAAGAGGGATAATTGATCGTGTAGCATCAATACGAGACATTATCTCTAATACAGGGAGAATGGCATGACTCTCCTTTGAGAGTGAGAGATTTAGTTGATACTCCTCGATAGACTAAGTGGAGTTGAGGAATTCCTTCTAAACTAGGAGAAGACAGATCGATGGACTGATCTGTGATGGATATATCAATGGAATGATATGTTGTACATGGAAACTTCTTAGTGGAATGAGTTGTGTTGGAGTGTCTAAGTTGGTTCCTAACAACCCTTGTAGTTGGGAATGACTCATCACTAGGCTTGGTCCCAAGTACCCTTGAGTTGTAGCTCATGTGGTTGGGATAACTTCCTGGGTTGGTGCCCATCAACCATTGATGTGTAGCTCATGTTGTTGGGGTAACTTACTTGGTTTTTTCCTAACAACCCTTGATGTGTAGCTCATCTAGTTAGGATATCTTATTGGGTTGGTGGCCAACAACTCTTGAGGTGTATCCCATGTGGTTGGGATAAATTACTAGATTGGTGCCCAACAACTCTTGAGGTGTAGCTCATGTGGTTGGGACAACTTGTTACTAGGTCGGTGCCAAAAAACCCTTTAATTGTAGCTCAGTAGGTTGGGATAATGAGTCTTTAGGTCAGTTCCTAGTATCCCTTGGGGTGTATCCCATGAGGTTGGTAATGTCTCATCACCAGGTTGTTCTGCAACACAAATTTGGGTGTATCCCATGAGGTTGGGATAACTTGTCATTGGTTTGATGGCAAATAACCCTTGGGGTGTATCCCATGTGGTTCAAAGATGTATGTGTTGTATCACATTGGCCCTTGAGGTTGTATCCCATGCAAATGTCATAAATTCTCACATGTGGTTATATCCCTTATGGTCATCATGTGGCTGTATCCCTTAACGTGATAAAGCATCACATGAAGTTGAAGTTGTATCCATTTTGAGACCACATGAATTGTATGCCTTGTGGAAATCATGAGGTTGTATCCCATGACGTGATGATGACTCACTTTGGATTGTATCTCTAGCGATCTCTTTGGGTTGTGGCCCATAGAGGATGTCATGTTGGTCATAGCCACATGAATGTGAGAAGAAATTTCATATCATGAGAGAGGTTCAAGGAAATTTGTGATGCTCTCATGATATATAGATGTTTTACCTCCCTAGATAAGAGGGAGTGTTGGTGTTTGTAGCATAAGGAGGTCTCGTCCTCAATTCAACCATATAGAAGAAAACAATAAAACAATTAACAATTGAGCACCTAGAAAAGTCGACCCTCTTTATAGAGTGAAGTCAGCCCCATAAGAGGAAAAAACAAACACCTGAACAATATAAATAGAGTGATGTCGCACTCACTTTTGACCAAACAAGTTCATTCCAACAAGAAGGAAGTCTACTCAATCAAGAATAATACTATTTTATGGGGTTACTATCTTTGAGGCTACTCTTCTATGTGATTACTCTTGTATCTGGATGATGAGTGTATCTTGAATTGAATCTCTATATAAGAAAGGTTGTTGAGATTTCTTCCCTTGTGTACAAGGGTTTCCCAGGATAAAAAAATCTATGTTTTTATGCTTATGTGCATGATTATCATTCAATTATCTTTATTTATTTTCTCTGCATATAGTGACCAAAATTACATTGTTGTATTAAAAATATGATACATAAACTATGAAATTTGTAAACAGACATATTGTTGGATTAAAGAAAATCTTATGTGCCAGACATAATTATTGTGCACCTCAAGGCACTCAGGGGTGTGCCTCTATATGAGAGATCTAATGATGCAGCTTCACATGCCTTGGTGTACACAAGAACTCTATGAAACCAATAAGTAGCACCATTGCAATAGATACATATTTTATAATATTAAAATATCATTGTAGGGACTATTTCAATTCATTCTATAGTGGTTTGGATAAATACTAGCCTTTTTTTAGCATAAAGATTCATACAAGATAATGACATTCTTTGATATTGGGTAACACATTGCCTATTTCTTTTTTGAATCTTTTAAACAAATCATTCACTCTTAAATAATATATTTTAAAATTGAATGTGACAAACTTAAATCTAACATAATCTCATAGTCATTTAAACATTACTAAAATACCCTACCCTATACAACTTTCAATCTACAATTTGTATAGATTTACATTAAAATTTATGCAAATATTGTTGTAGTGAAAACATCTAGTTGCACCGAAGAGGTGCATTATACAACCCAGTATGGGAGAGATGTGTAACTCCTTCTGTTCTCATCTTAGATTTAACACATGTCCTTTATAAAAATTAATAAAATATTATTAAAAATAACATATCCACTTAAATTAAATTTAAATTATATAGAATTGTATATATATAAAACAATATAAATTAGATAAACCAAAACCATAAACATTGTATTACACATTTCTCTAATACTTCCATTCTAAAAAATGTTTGCACCTTAATATATTTGATCCCTCTCGGTGCTTGGTAGATCCCCTTTTAGATAGATCTATGTTGGTTATATTAATAATCGTGTGTTTTTAGAGATCTATCATAAACAATTCCACACTTAAATCTTAAACTATTTATCCATACCTTTTGATGCAATGTAGTATGAGGCTATTTCCTTTTTATATCTGTGTTTCGATAACCCCATATAAATCACATCTTTAATTGTTATATATTAAATCGAGTTTCACTTACACACATGTCTAATGATGTTACTACTTTACAAAATACAAGTTTTATCAAATCTCATTTCAAGAATGACTTACAACTCTCTTTATAAAATAAGCATAGAGACAATATTTCTAAAACAAATATGAAAAATAGAAAACATTACCAAAAAACATTTTATAAAATAAGCATAGAGACAATATTTGTAAAACAAACATGAAAAATAGAAAAAATTACCAAAAAAGACATTTTCCAAAATGACTTGCAACTTTTCTTAAAAAATCAGCATAAAAAGAATATTTCTAAAACAAAATAGGAAACATTATTGAAAAAATATTTCCACTTATATTTTGATGTTGCTGAAAGCTAATTCCTTAAACAATGAATATTATTTTGTAAGAATTATTTACCATTCCCTATTAATGATAAATAACTAATTTAAAGGCCCGAACTCAACCTAAAATATTATGCATTAACAGAATTGAAGGAAATAGTTAATATACAAAGGAAACATAATAAAACAGTGAAATCCATTTCAGTAATTCAATACATGATGAAAGGATCATGACATCGGGAGCATCGTACAAAAAGAATTCAACAAACATAGATTTATTTCTCATACATGTTCACATCTAGAAAATGAGACAAACATTCTTTAGGGATTTAAACATAATTATGTTGATTTGTTGATTTCTTTTGAGGCTCTAGCAGTGCATTCTCTAAACCCTTAATTCCTACATTCTAGTAATTTCTCTTAATTATTAACAACAATTTTCATTCGTAAGGGGTTTAAACATAATTATGTTGATTTCTTTTCAGGCTTTAGCAATGCCGTTATAAACCCTTAATTTAATTTGTACATACTAGTAATTTCCTTTTATTATTAACAAAAAATTTATATATATTAACAAATTTTGAAAAGTGAGAGAGAAATAATAAGCTTTAACTTGGTCATTTTAGTAACAAAATTGTAACAATTGAATGAAAACTATTGGCCTGGGAAAGGAGCGCAAGGAAGAAGTTCACGTGCAAGCAAAAGAAGGTGCATCGCGCGCACAACAGAAAGAAAGGAAGGTCGCAAAGGAATAAAAGGACTAGCATAGGCAGAATGGAGAGGCGTGCGACAAAGGAAAGGTGAGCGCATGGGAGTGCAGGTCATAACAGCCAGAGAACAACATGTGTAGATCATGGCCGCTTAAGGCGGCGTAAGCCTGCCGTTATGCACGTATGAGGGAATATTTATAAGTGAGGCCGATAATGCCTTGTGTCAGGTCATTATCACCACAGCTATAGCCTGAGGGGCAGTTGATGGTGACAGTTAACTGACTGCCTGTATGCAGTCGACCCTGAGTGGTCATGTAAAATAGTATAAATAGGAGGGATTCAGCAGTGAGAGGGTTGGGCTGCTAGAGGGGGTTGTTAATCCCTTGTTAATGATAGTTGGCTTTCCAATAGTTATTGTGGGTTGTTCGTGGGTGATCCGTAGCGAAGGACGCCATTTTTACTGTAATTCTGTAGAGAGTAAAAGATGAGAAGACTCAGGAAGAGTCTGGTAGTGATAGGAGGCTGTTGAGACGCGGATTTGGCTGCTGTGTGTGTGTAGACTACTAGCAGTAGAAGTAGGGTAGAAGAACGAAAAAGAGAGCATGAAAACCAGAAGTCTGAGTCATAAATACATATCATAAGATTAGTCTGCATCCTGCAGACTGCAAGGTGCTATACCCTTTTCTCATGCCAGATGAAGAGCACCTTGGTGGTTTTTCCCAGATCGGTTTCCACGTTATTTCTTTTGTTTAAATGGATGATTAATGTTATGAATGTCTATGCGAATGATTGTTATTTGCTTCCTGTATGATGATGAAATATGGATTGAATGCTTGATGTTATACTATAATTAGTAGATAAATTTTAGGGAAGCATCCTTGAAGTATATGCATATATCGGAATGTGTGTTTATGTCTTAGGTCATGATGTAAGTCGCAGATGGTTTTTCAGTACGAGTCAGTTGTGGCGCACAAGTTGTGCTAGCTGTGATGTCGAAAACAATGATAGGTTGCACACGCTGACATATTGTTGTACTCTGCCGCGCAAGACTGACTCCACCGTCCAACCATCCAGTTTCCTTAGTCGAGCACCTTGCCCGTGCACCAAGGGACTGCACTCCCTCGACAATCGTGGAAACATGGTTCCGGCGGTTACCCATCGAAGAGATATCTTGGGTGAGACGACGCCTGCTCTGCGGGCATTGCCAATGGGGCTTGCTCTGTTGGGTCAGTATCTCGGGTGTTTGTTTGGTTGATGGGATGCGCAGAACCAAAGTCGCGTGGGTTAGGAAAATTAGCCAATAAATGGTTCCATTGCTGGGACTTATTGATCAAAATGAGGGAGATGTTGTGGCATCCGATGAAGAATAAGATTGAAGATTGGTTGTATTCTAAAACACTAACATTTGCGTAAGAAGAGAGCGCAGGGACACGATTGAGCACGGAGAACTGGATAGATGATTATATATATTCTGATATTAATGAGATCTTCTTTGTTGAGTTCCCCATTTTACTGCATGAATGGTTGTCATGATTGGCGACTAAGGAGACAAACTTCCGGAGAAGAGAGACCATTGAGTGGAGTGATCAGTTGGTTCATGAGGTAACCAGTGTAAGTAACACCATCTCTAGAGCTGTTGATTTTTGGGTTGATAGTATATTGCAAGGATATATTACTAATTTTGTAGTAGACACTATAACCTCATATAGTGAAGCTAAAAGACATTTTTTCAAAGGACCCCAAGGAAGATACTTGTTATGTAGCAGTACATGGATAAAAATGATTTCCTAGTAGTACAGAACCTAAACTAGAAGTTGGAGTCCTTAGGAGTGGACAAATATTCAGAACAGGAAAGAGAAGGAAAACTAAAAGGGGACGACGAAATCCTAGCTTGTCTGTGGAAAGACAACACAAAATTCGGTTGTGTGAAGACAAAGGGTCTTGCGATGAAGAGGAAGACTATAGCCCGATTTCAAAAGGACCTATAGATTCTGAGGACTCTGAGAGACGTCAAGGTCAAGACACAACTACATAAAGCAATATCACTAGAGGAAAGATCTAGAGTTTCATCCCCAGAAAGGACTGCTAATACAGATAGTGCTAGCCCTATAACTAGTGCGCAAGAAGGTACACCCCCTTTGAATAATGTCCCAGAAAACCTTGATGCCAACTCAATGGCTGCGACAGATGTCTGATTACCCACATTCAATAGAAATGGAACAGAAGACACAGAACAACATTGGTTCCTTTGTGAAGCTATTTGGATGGTGTGTTAAGTCCATAATGCAGACATAAAGAAGGCGTAGATGATCACGACCTTGAGGGGTCGCGTGTTAGATTGGTTCATGAAGTTCTACGCCATACCAATCAGAACACCACAAAAGAACCTTGAATATATCTGAGCTGCAATGATCTTTGAGTTCAGGAAACCTAAATCGAAGTCGCAATGTATTACTAAAATCAAAGAAATCAAACAAGAACTGGCAGAAACGGTTTGGGATTTTGACCAACGGTTTGAAACACTGATGGCCAAGGTAAGCTTCCAAATGTCTGATGTGTAGCATAAAGAGTGGTTTATTGCTACATTGTTACCACACATATGAGAGTCATTAATGCAACAAAAGATTGAGTCACAGAGAGAAAAATTAGAAGTGGCAATGAAGTTAGAAACCTCGCCCATTGGCAATGGTGCCGTAGGGATGGTGAAGTTCCAATCACAGCTGGCCAATCTAACGATACAACTTCAAGACATCAAGAAGGGTAAAGAAGCACAAGAATATTTGTGGTGCACAAAATGTAGAATGGATGGACACACTAAGGATAATTGTCTGGCATTCATGAACTATGTCGCATCAGGTGCACCTAACCCATTAAATGGCCATGGGATGCCATGGTGTCACATATGCCAGTCAAGAGGCCATCGCAATGAAGAATGTTTATATTTGCAAAAAATTGTAAGTACCCCTGCAAACCTATCATGTAAATTTTGTAAATCAGTAGGACATGATGAAAAATATTGTAGAGCATATCAGCTCTTGAAAGAAAAGACTGTTGGCACTTACTTAATGAAAAATGAGGGATTCTCTTAGGATGAACAGGCACAAGCCTCGTATCAGCTTGCGCAGTTCCCAACTAATCAGTGCCAACCACAGTAGGTGCCTCAACAACCGTATGTGTAACACAATCCATATCAGCCACTCTACTAGCAAAACCAATATCCACCACAACAACCACACCCGTAGGGAAGGGATGGTGGAAACTTCAGAGGAAGAGCTGGAGGAGAAGGATTTGGTAGAGGAAGAGGTCAAGTTACATGCTATAACTGTGGACAAATGGGTCACTATGCCAAATATTTTTTAGAGCCTTCGAAGACATGTTCGTACTGTAAGGGACAGGACCATAATATCGAACAATGTCCTCAGCTGATTGCAAAGTGGCAAGCAAGGACCATCGCAGGACCTAACCCTGTAGCGAACCCGAACCCAAATCCGAATGTGAATGTTCAAATGATTACAGCTGAACCACGAGACCTGAAAATTGCTGTCGTAACTCGAGGAGGTGCGACGACTGGAGCAGACCAGGATAAACCACAAGAACAACCGCAGCTGCAAGTAAGGCTAGCGACGCAGAAAACAGAGCCACTGGACATCTAGAAACAAAAGGAAGTATTTTGGGACATACAATAATAATCCATAGGCCAAGGAGCACCCTCAACATCTACAGAAGTCAAGAAAATTCCTGAATGGTTTCAACACATATTTCAAAAAAAAGTTCCATTAAAGGTTAGGAATCTAAGAACCTTTCTATCAAGTTTTTTAACACTAATGCAAGATAAAGATGCCATTGCAGAACTACAAGCAATGATAGAAGAGATACCTGTAGAGTCACAACCTGAAAAGAAAGTTAACCAAGTGCAAAAAAAAATTAAAACTCGACGCAATTTGAGGATGACTACGTAGATAGGTGACTACGACATGGATTATATCATCTTGGATCTGGGCTCAGATGTCAATATTTTGATGCGACAAACTTGGGAAAGTATGGGCAATCTACGCTTGGACTGGTCTCCTATCCAGTTGTGACTTTCCAATCAGGAGAGGGTCCTACCCATTGGCTGGCTGAGAAATGTCTCCATCAATGTCGAAGGATTGTGCACATTTGGAGACTTTGAAGTCATTAACATTGTTGATGACACGAACCCATACCCCACTCTATTGGGAATATATTGGGCAATAGGAAATCAGAATATTATAAACTTCAAGAAAATGATTCTCTCATTCGAAGATGAGGAAATTAGGGTAGTATCACCCATTGATCCATTAGAGGGACAGAGATATGTCGATCCTGTCTAAAATGACGGACAAGGTGATTATCTCGATCATATATACAATGTCATAGCTCTGCAGGAAGATTACATTAATCCTACTACCGATGGTAACTTGAGCTGGAGATGCACGAGTTCATGTACATCTGACTTAGGAGAGGCTTTAGAGGGTTGGAAAAATAGATTACATGAAGTCTCTATGAGAAGGTGTGCAAGAGTTACAGGGTCTATGCGATGGGTAGAGAATGAATCAAGGGAGCTACCCACCTATGAGGGTTTCATACACACATTGGAGACGACACCTAGAACCTAGTATACCTCTATGGAGCCACAACAAGGAACCCAAGATTGCAAAAGAACCGCTAACCAATCTGCGCATACATTTGAAGTTGTGCTTTAGATGATAAAGGAGAATATAGTTGTTGAGAACCGTGTCAAAGAGGCTAATTCTCACCAATACAACGCAACTATTCAATAGTACAATCTAGTTAGAGACCCAGACAATGATCTAACTAATATCAACAGACTAGAATCAGAGGGCACACAAGAAGTAGAAGGAAGCAGCATTTCAATTGATCAGTTCCTCTAGCCCTTGAAAATCAAGAAAGTACATATCGTATCACCAAAGAACCCAAAGCTAGCCAATGTCATAGATTATTGGGATGATGAAATAGTTGCAAAAATCATGGACCTACTGCATGAGTATCAGGACCTATTCTCTACCAACGTCTTAGAAATGAGGAGAATAGTTGGAGACTTAGGAGAGATGAAGATACCCCTACGACTAGATGCTAAACCAAGTAAGCAGAAAAAAAATGCATGGCAAGATCAACATATCAGGGTTAAGCTAGTTAAAGAAGGAGGACTTGTCTTACTGTATGACAAAAAAATGTTCAATCACCCAGGCAAGTTGAAGACACCTTGACTAGGGCCATATCGGATTGTGCACATCACTAATGCGGGCATAGTAAAACTCCAGAGGTTAGATCGTACTTATGTCATGACTATGGTGAACGACAGTCACTTGAAGCCATACTACAACATGCATAACATCCTGAGATTAAAAAAAAAAAGAATATGAGAGGCCAAAAGATGTAACCTAGTTTTGTCGCAGGGCTGCGAATGAACCACCATAGAAGCCTAAGAGATAAGCACAACTTTCGAAACACGCAAGAAGCAAGTCACCACACAAGATCAAGAAAGGAAAAGGAATTGCACGATGGGTATAGAAGGAAGCTACATAGACCAAGAAAATTACATGAAAAAGGAAATTAGCACAGAATTAGCAATATCCGCAAAAAGCTATCACTTGCGCAAAAAAGGAAAGAAAAGAAAAAAGTTGTTAGCGCACGGGGCAAAACAAAAAGTGGTAAAAGGATGCAAAAAGTGGGAATGATAGGCTAGCTGAAATTAAAATATGAATCTCTGACAAAGATTCAGGTAGCTATGATAGTTAAGTGACATATTGGACATAGTACGAGGAGCAGGACGGTGTACCTTTTGGTCCCATCACCCATCCTCACCATAACAACTATAACTATGCTGATAGGTACAACCCATAAAGTGACTTTCAGAAGTTATGAAGAAAGTGTCAGCAGAAGCAACCCAAGAGGTCAATTAGACCTAGAGATCTCATCAAGTGACGATTGTAGGATGCAAAGGGTTGTATAGATACTCAGCCTTCACGTCAAGCATTCTTTTACGCATAGTGAAGACCTGAGAAAATCAGAGCCACATGATTACAGAGATAGAACCTACAATCCTTGTTCAATTATGCCAACATCCATGGTAATTAAAATTCCTAGTGAGAGTGAGGCATTCAAAGCAAATGCTATCTTTGGTTGCCTCATTAAAGAGGAAGAAGAACTACAGTCACCCGAGGTACAACAACAGTAGCAGCAACCGAATATTGACCCCATGGCAAGAATGTGCAACCAGTATATCAAAGGCTGGTCATGCTACCATTCCAACCCCTGGGTCACATGCTTGGCCTAACCCAGCTCAAATAATGTCAGTTACTCCGGGACCACAACAAGAAACTGTAGTGCCTGACAAAGAGTTGAGGCAGCCCGAAGAGACGCAACTAGGAGAGGCGCCCAGAATACCACAACCGTAGCGAAGAAAACACAAGGATATGATCACTCTGGATAACCGAGGAAAGGAACCTCCTAGAAAAGAAGCAGAGGATGTCATGGAAGAAGAATCACTACCACGAAGAGGGCCAGGAGTGGAGCGAGCTAATCCAAATTTCATGTAGTATATCCGGCCAAGGAGAACCGATGCAGAGGAGAGCACTCTCCCAAAGACAGCGGTGACTACTCTAGTAGTGTCGCAAATTCCTATCGGAGATCCCTTACTAAAGGATATCTCGCCTGAGTTAGCTGTGTTGAAGTTCCAGGACTTTGACACTCGATAGCAGGAAGGATTATAGATAACAGACTACATGGTCGTAGACCAGTCCACTACGAGTGATTCCCAGGTGCTTAGGCCAATGGATTGGGATGAGCGACTTGGCCACACATGTATGATAAACATGTTGTTCATGCCTCACTTTGGCCATAGCGTACAAGTCAATACGTACGTGAAGCAATTACTGGTCTGCTTCCATGGAGGATGCCTGTGACTGGATTAGCCATATCCAATCGACACTAAGTTAATTTCAAGGATCACTGGCCTCCCAAACTAAGGCGACGATCCTACACCATACTAGGCCAAGAAAGACATTAAACCTATCAAGTAGAAGCATAACGTTCAGCAAGCGGGTTAGGGCTTCTTGATTGGACCCATCCAGGACAAAAGTGTGCACGTCGCCACAAAGATCATATCTTGTAATATGCTCCACAAGATGGTACCCAAGCAATGTTCGACAGTGGTGGTGGAACTCTCAAATTTATGTGCGCTAGGAGGAGTATTCATCTCATCATGGTACTTGTTGAACAAACTTATAGACGAGGTGATCCAGGATTAGCACAAGGACACCTACAAATTCCACTATTCCTGGTTGTTGATCTTGATTTCATTCACTATGTGGGGTAACCCACTGGACTACGTTCAGATGGATGTCCCACTACCTTTCCTTGGTGCAAGGTACCAAAATTTATGGGAAGACAACGTGGACAACAATCAAAAGAAGGAAAACAACATTGCATTTTTTGTACATGCAGAGGTGCTGCGTGATGTTGTCCACTAATCCCATAGAATCCGCACTATGCCTATGCACAAGTACACATGTTTTATCAAGTTCCAAGCTGAAGAGCATAGTAAAATCCTACTGCCGAAAAAGGACCTACTCAAGCTGGTGCACCATGTGGGATTCATGGTGACAGATGAGGACATGGATGTAATTATAAACCTTTGGCTGGAGGAATGGTGTGGACCGCTAGCATAGCCACTGCCTAAAAGGGTGGAATGCAGAGGAATGACTGCTTCACCAAGTTAATGGTGAAGAGCAAGAAGGTGATGAAAACCAATATGATCAGTGGTAGGAACACAATGAGGAAAATGATGATATGGGTAACTCATAGCATCATGCATCAGACCACCCACTAAATCAAGAGCATGCACAGACACAAACACACGCACAACAAGAATAGGGCCAATAATATCAAAAGAAGCAAAAAGCTGACAGAACAATGAACATGAACACATTGACTGAAGATGTTGTGTAGTAAATTACGAACATTGTTGCTAAGGTCATACAAGATAAACTTGCTAGTTTGAGGACGTAGCAATTAAACATTGCTAGCCAAGTCAAGGGCGATCTCAATAACTTGATAGAGGTGATCTAGGATGTCAAAGCCACTATGGAGACCAAGACATATGGTGTTGATCCTAGTGTTTTGCTCATTACACCAGCATTAGTGTCGCCAATCAAAGTTATGATTCAGAGGCAAGCACTAGAGGTAGATGTAGAGACAAGTCCAGGCCCTGCTAATGACAGTACGCAGATAGACTTCTCCAAGCTAGCCTTAGAGGAAGTCTATAGCATTCAGCAGGCGGCTGCATCTAAAATTTGGCTAAGGGAAAATGTTGTTGCTTATCAGGAAACAAAACAACAGCAAAAGGAAAAGTTGTGCAAGGCCCTGTTGAAACAGAAAGAGCGAGGACTGCAGGGGTGCATCACTCTCCTTATCGAAAAGGAACAGGAAATACTAGCACATGAACAAAGCCACATCACATTAGTGGACTCTATCAGGAATGCCATTGCAGCATTCCTGCCAAAAGCAAGGAAAGAAGATGAAGACTCCATGGCTAAAGTAACCAGGCTTGCGAATATTGCGCAGGATCTTCAACAGCAAGTGGAAAAGCTGCAAGCCAGGAAAATCCCAAGCACACCCACAGAGGTGCTTGAGGAAAGAAGAAAAGCAGCGTTTGAAGCTGATGAGAAGATCAGAGAAGGTGAAGCACTTTGCAGAAAGGTCGCAGATGCTGTCGCTACCATTTGGGGAGTGCTACTCGAAGATGAAACAACTGAGTAGATCAGACAGAGTGTGTGAGAGGAAGATGACAAAATTAGCACGAAAAAGGCATAAATGAGGAAGCTGCCCGTTTAGCAGAAGGTCACCAAAAACACAGAGATCAAGAGACTGCAGCAAGGACTACAAACCCTTCACAAACAAGAATAAGCAAGGGAAGCTAAGTTAAAGAAACATCAGTCAAAATCTGAGTGGCTCACAGAATTTATTCAACCTATATAGCAAAAACTTCAAGGCATGGTAGAATCAATAAAAGCGAAACCGTTGGAACATGTTTGTTCCAACCGTGTTGAGAAGTTGGTCGTGTAAGAAAAAGAAGTTGCTGAAGAAGTCACCAAGGTTCAACAGATGGTGGATACATTCAAGGACAAGGTTCTTGCTCCTGCGCAGCTTGAGCCAGTGCCATAAACGTAAAATTGTGCAAGGACATAAGGCCGAGGTACGCAACAAAAAAACAAAATCTTTGATGGGAGGAAAGTAGCGAAGGAGGAATCTTCAGTGAAACTTGGCACAGGAAAAGGAAGTTGCAAGGACAGAGGAAGTTATGTGGACAAAGGAAGTCTCACAGACAGAGGAAGTTGCATGAAAAGACAAAGTTGCACGAAAAGAATGGTGCACTATAAACCTGCCAACAAACCAGCTAACAGACAACTTGTGAGAGGTTGCAGATAGCTGGCACTAGCAGAAGCTGATAGACTGTTAAATGAATGAGGATTCAACAAAGATTTGGCACTCATGACATGACATCACCCTGGACAGAATGACTAGCTCATAATGTGTGGGAAAATATGTGACAGTAACTGAACATCACATCAATACTCAATCACCACTGTCAGTACAAGGGAGTGACGACACCGTTAATCATGGCAAATATGAGAGGCAGATTTGGTACACTAGCAGAAGGTGTTGTCCTAATGATGCACCTGGAAAATCCTAGATGACATGTGACCTAGTGCTCCTCTTATAAAATGTGGGCGCTCCTTGCTCCAAGTAGAGAGTTGGTGCACGGACCCATTCAAATGGTGGGTAGATAGTTTG
The DNA here is from genome assembly GCA_001517045.1 of Pseudotsuga menziesii. NCBI lineage: Eukaryota > Viridiplantae > Streptophyta > Pinopsida > Pinales > Pinaceae > Pseudotsuga > Pseudotsuga menziesii. Next base: position 61,101 of record LPNX010330065.1, read on the forward strand.
GTATGCTTGGTTATGCTTCTTGAGCACTAGTTACAGATGGGTTAGGGTGTGTCATGGTGAGCAGCCCTGCAGGATAAAGCAATTGCTACAACATTCAGTGTGTGCGGTGTTGATATATTTGTAACTTTAGAATGTATTCACTTCTATATTTCATATATTGTACCCTGATGTTTATTCAGGGAAGTGTCTGTAATGTATTTGAGTCATGTCATGCCTCGATGTTCCTATTGGGAGATTCAATAATGTAAACAAGTCATGTCAAGTCATTATGGGTAACCCCCCTATTGTTCAAGGGTTAAAGTCCCCACAGTTGTGGGGCCCTAGGTTTATTAGACTATCCTAGAGAATTTGACCATAGGTGAGTTATTGCAAGTCAGGGAAATAGTCCCCACCGTTGTGTTAAGGATAACCCTCCTTGTTTATCAAAGGGGAAAAGTCCCCACAAGTTGTGGGGCACTAGGGTTAATAGAATCTCCTAGAGATGTCAGCTCTAGTAAGTAATTTTTAACTGAGGAAGACATGTTGGAGTGGAAATTAAGTGAGCGAAAGAATATAAATAGAGAATGATCCTCTCTATTTATCACATAAACACTCACTCACTGGGGCACATGAGTGAGAGAGAAGAAGTTGGGATGAGAGAGAGACTACTGTTGTTGGGAGATCATATTTATGTTTTCAAGTTTTACTTTTGGTGTTGATTCTACCTCTGAGGAAGTTGCAGGGTTTTATCCTTTATGGTTTCTCCGAGGAAAATCTTTGTGTCTATTGTCTCTTGTGTTTGATTGTTGTGCTTGTTATTCTCTCAGTTGAAGATCCTAATATAATGCTAGCTTGAATGATAAAAATATAACATGGGTTCAGAGCTAACTTGAGAGGAAGACATTATGCATCTGCAGAAGCTAGGGATTCTTAATTTTTGGGTCTCTCTCCACAATCCATCAGCAAAAGTATGCTAGTATGACTCTCCATTGAAGGGCGCATCTTTCTGTCGAAGCGGAATTTGATTCCGGACATTTTCAGTTTTTGATGTGGGAAATTAGGGATTCTTACAGAAGAAGAATTTTTTAGTGAGCCTACCATAGGATTTATATCCTCATCAAAATCAAAGTTTAGAAACCTGGGTCAATATTTTTGGTTGGGTATAACTCCGAGAAAGTCAAACCCTAGTTTGACCCCGGGCTGGAAAAACCCTAAAACACTAAAACTGATAAGTTTTGGTACATTCACTATGTCTTGGGATTGGAGAAGGATCAAGAGTCGAAACTTTCATAGGCCAAAGATAAAATCCTTTTTTACACTGTATCCAAATTTCATCCTCATTTTCGCTATATTCTAGGAGATATGATCCCTACAAGTCAAGGCTCCAGCCTCTTCCAGGATTCATCCCTAAATAGGAAACCTAGGGAGAATTTCTATATCTCAGGTTACAAAGATACAACTGAAATTTATGAAGCTTTTCCAGAAAGGGCAGGAACTGTAATTTTTGTGGTAGAAGTTTTAGACCCCGAAGCTGAAACAATTACATGTGGTAGTTTGTACAACTTCGCTATGCTAAACCATCCTGAAAAAGGTCACCTCGGGAAAAAGATCATAAGTCCCAATTGGTGAAACCAATTCTGATGAAAGATGTGGTTTTGGAACAGGGATAGGAGAGGTTATCTCAGTGCAAATTTTCAAACATAGAGGAGTAGTAATTGCAGATATACCGCAGAAACAGTATCAGGCATTTCTGCAGAAGAAATTGGAAAACTAGGGCTTCATGTTCTGGGAGCTTCCCTCCACTGTTTTCAGAAAAGGAGTACATTGGACAGCTCGCCTTGAATATTTCTATCTTTCTGGACAATCAGATTTGAAAAATTCCAAGTTTTGAAAATTAGGGTTTCTCTGACAAACCCTAGATCAGCCAGCTCCAGAACTAGGACAGACATCTCAAATCAGTAAGATCTAATATTTTGCTATTTTCATTTGAGGTTCTCATTTCAAAGTGGTCTATCACATCATATTTATGATAAGATTGGTGAAGGTGATGAATTCCAAGCATGAAAGTATATGATCTCACTATTCCTTGAAGGAAATGACTTGGATACCCACATAAGTAGAGAGGTTCTAGTTCTAGAGGGAGATGAGGCTAAAAGCCTTACACAAGAAGAACTTGGTCAAGGCCAAGAAGATCATTGTTGATTCAATCATGGATCACCTTGTACCACAAGTGTCTTCCATAAATACACCGAAAGAGATGTTTGATTCCTTGACCCAGCTATTTGAAGGGAAGAACATAAATCAAAAGATGACCTTTAGAAACCAGTTGAAGAATGTGAAGATTCAAAATGCAGAGACCATAAAATCATACTTTACATGGGTCTCTCAAATCAAAGAGCAACTTGTAGGAGTAGAAGAAGTGGAGAATGAAGAAGTAGTGATAGCCACCTTGAATGACATCCCATGATCATGGGATTCATTCATGTGAGGAATGTGTGCTAGAAGGAAGTGATTACTTTCAGCAAACTATGGGAAGAAGAAGAAGCTCGACTCATAATAAGAGAAGAGAAGATGGGATAAATTGAAGATCAAGCTCTCACCATCCAAAGAAGATCCCTCAAGCGATGAGGAATATGAAGGACTCAAATCTTGAAGAACCTGTTATCCATCTTAGCATTTGGATAAGAAACAATGCTATTATGAATGAAGAACATGATAAAGCTAAAGGCTCAAGAAGGAGTCTACCCATGAAACAAATAAAGATAAGTATTCAATTTTCATTTCATGATATTGTTTTGTTATGCATTTGTTTATATTCAGTTGATGTATTATGCATGATAGAATGTTTTTCATTAATGATAGTATACTACTAATATGCATGTGATGGGTAAGTAGCTCATGGTGCTATACAACTCTCCATTGCTACTTATCTAGAATGAAACCTCTTTGCTGACATATCGGATTAGTGCACAATCTCAATGTTGTCATGGTGAGATGGAAGGCATCTAGAAAAGTTTCCGTGAGATATGGATGAATGTTGTATTGGCTAAAATAGTTGTATGATCATATATTTATGCATAAGAATTTTCCATTATGAATATGCCTTATGAAATGTTTCTAACCATACAACTAATGCATTTGACTTGTAGGAAAGATCGTGTACATAATCACCTACAAGAAAAGAAGGATGAGACTTTTTCTGAAGAACAAGTGATGACAGATAAAGAATAATATGACGAATGCAGTGACATCATTGAGGCAGAACCTTCCAGCTATGAAGAAGTAACCAAGAAGAAAGGGAAGACCAATTCAAGAAGAATGATGTCTAGGATGCGGTGTCGATACATGAAGGGAATTTCGTAGTTCCATCATGAAGTAGATGGAAACATTGTGGGATACAAGGGAATATTCGTAGCATGAGGATTCTCATGAAAAGAGTGCATAGAGTACGAAAGACAGAGGGAGTATGATGCTTCACTTCAGAGGGAGTGACTACAGAAGATCCCAAGGTTCGACATGGTATGACATGATGTATAGATTACTGGTGACTCTAGGATTTACTGAGAGTAAAGAGGATTCAAACCTTTTCCTCAAGGTTGAAGGTGGAAGACCAGTGATGCTCCTATTATATGTTGATGACTTGTTCCTGACAGAACTTGCAAGAAGGAGACTTGCTGTCGAGTTTGAGATGAAGGACTTGGATATGATGCACTACTTTATACGCATGGAGGTGTGGCAGAATCTCCCTAGGACAAGGGAAGTATGTAGTAGAGATCTTAGGTTTAGGATGATGGACTGTAAGGCCATGACCACACCCATGGAATTGAACTTGAAGCTATTGAGCGATGCTTCATCAGAGTCAGTTGATGCTATGATGTATCATCAGATGATTGGGTCCTTGATGTACTTGACAAATAAAAGAACAAATATTTTCCCTACTGTGAACACCTTGAGCCAGTTCCTGACAGATCCAAGACATGTTCACTTGATTGCTGCAAAGCGTATTCTGGGGTACCTGAAAGGTACAGTTGATTATGGGCTCAAGTATGAGGTGAATCAAAAGATTAACCTAGAAGGTTATGTTGATTTAGATTGGGGTAGGAAGTGCCATCAATAGGAAGATCACTTCAGGGTGTGGATTCAGTATGGGATCTGGTGTGATCTCTTGGTTTAGAAGGAAGCAGTCATGTGTGGCACTGAGTACAACTGAAGCAGAGTATGTTGCAGCTTGTTTAACTAGTTGTGAGGAAGTATGGCTAAGGAAGCTACTATCTGATTTATTTGATCTCCAGTTGGATGCTACTTGTATATATTGCGACAACCAGAGTTGTGTGAAGTTGTCTAATAACCCGATGGTACATGACAAGTCGAAGCATATCGAGATCAAATATCACTATATCAGGGATATGGTGCAGAGAGGAGCAGTGAAGCTCTAGTATTTTGCAACAAATGAACAGATAGTTGATGTGTTGACGAAGCCATTAGCCAGAGTGAAGTTTGAGTACTTCAGGGAGAATCTTGGTGTTCTCCAGATCGAGGTTCTTTCTAAGGGGAAGTGATGAGTCCATGAGCCATTCTGAGATGGTGAGAGGATTGGTTCCTTCAATGGTCAGATGTAAGGGCTGAGCCATTTTGTCATGGTGAGAGGATTAGTTCCTTCCATGTAAGATGTGAGTGTTGAGCCATTCTGATGTGACTGTAGGATTGGTTCCTACATGATCAGATATAAGTGCTGAATGCTATTCTCTGAATGGAGGCACCTGGTCAATTACCAAGAATACTCAGTCTGGGGCTGAGGACCATTCTGATATGACTGTGGGATGTGTTCTCACATGATCAGATATAAGTGCAGGGACATTCTGATGTGATTGAGGGATGTGTTCCCACTTTATCAGATATAAGGGCTGACGCCATTCTTTGGGAGAATGGAGGCACCTGTTCAGTTACCAGGAATCCTCAACTTGGGGTTGAGAGCCCTTTCAACATGTATAATGGATTGGTTCCTCACATTAAGTGCAGAGCCCTTTCGACATGTAGGATGGATTGGTTCCTTGCATGGTCAAATATAAGTGCTAAGCCATTCCTTTGATAGTGGATGGTGTGCCCTTCTATGCCAAAGGATATAAGTGTTGTGCCCTTCCTTGGATAGTGGATGGTGTGCCCTACTATGCCATAGGATATAAGTGATGTGCCTTTCCTTGGATAGTGGATGGTGTGCCGTGCTATACCAGAGGATATAAGTATTGTGCCTTTCTATGGATAGTAGATGATGTGTCCTACTATGCTAGTAGATGTAAGTGCTGAGCCTTTACATGGATGATAAGTGGTGTTTCCTATCATGCCAGTGGATGTGAGTGCTGGTCCTTTCTGACATATATGATTGGATTGGTTCCTCTCATAGTCAGATGTGAGTGTTGGGTGTGTCTTTCTGATATGGTGTTGGATGTGCTCCTCTCATGGTTAGATGTAAGTGTTGGGAGGGCCATTCTGACTTAGGGTCAGATATAAGCACTGAAGAAGACCTACTTGGAGGCTAGGCCTACAACTAGCATGAAAAAGGGATGGCTCTGTAGAACTTCCTGTGACGAGAAGAATCAAGAGATAGCACTTGTGATGATGATCCAGCAGTAATGATCCAACAATGAGGATCCAGATCAAGTGATGATCCAGATCGATCGATGATCCAGATCCAGTGATGATGATCCAGATCCAGTGATAAAGATGACTTGAAGATGAAGATGACTTGAATATGAAGGTAACGAGATGATCAAGTTGATACAGAGAAGAAGACCAGTGCTGAAAAATTGTGTCGAGAGAATACCTTCCTATTTAAGAGGGAGTATTGATGTATTTGTAACTTTAGAATGTATTCACTTGTATATTTCATATATTTTACCCCGATGTTTATTCCGAGAAGTGTCTGTAATGTATTTGAGTCATGTCATGCCCCGATGTTCCTATCGGGATATTCAATAATGCAAACAAGTCATTTCAAGTCATTCTGGGTAACCCTCCTATTGTTCAAGGGTTAAAGTCCCCACAGTTGTGGGGCCCTAGGGTTATTAGACTATCCTAGAGAAGTCGGCCCTAGGTGAGTTATTATAATTCGGGGCAATAGTCCGCATCGTTGTGTTAAGGATAACCCTACTTGTTGATCGAAGGGGCAAAGTCCCCATAAGCTGTAGGGCACTAGGGTTATTAGACTCTCCTAGAGACGTCGGCTCTAGTAAGTAATTTGTAAGTGAGGCCGACATGTTGGAGTGGACATTAAGTGAATGAAATAATATAAATAGAGAGTGAGCCTCTCTGTTTATCACATACACACTCACACACTAGGGCACATGAGTGAGAGAGAAGAAGATGAGATCAGAGTAAGATACTACTGCTGTCGGGAGATCATCTTTATGTTTTTGGGTTTTACTTTTGGTGCTGATTCAATCTCTAAGGAAGTAGCGGGCTTTTCTCCTTTATGGTTTCTCTGAGGAAAATATTTGTGTATATTGTCTCTTATGTTTGATTGTTGTGCTTGTTATTCTCTTAATTGAATATCCTAATATAATTCTATCTTGAATGATAAAAATCTAACATGTGGTATCCTTAAAGATGGGAATAAGAAAGATGTTAACAGTCTGCAAGTTAATTCGACCTAGCTAGAAGTCTCTGGTGAGTTCATACTTGGCTATTTATTTTTTAGTGGGTTAGCAGCCCTGACTACGTCACCCAAGAGGAATTTGATAGGGACCAGATTCCTTGCTGCATTTGACAAAGCCTGCAGTGTCGATGAGCAGGTCCAACTTCTAGCAGCTTAGGTGAAGCTTGCATGTGGGGAAGGAATAGAGAAGGGCTACATGGAAAAATATGGCTTGTATACCGTGATGCTCAAGTGAAATTCATCAAAGTTTGGAGAATCACTTGCCTCTGATCACTCCCTTGAATTTAGGGATTCTCTAGTTTTCAATATGGATGATGCCTCATGCTTCAAAGTTCATACCTATGACACATGCGATCATCAGTTCAACACTGGCCTAGCCAACTCTGTAGAATAGAAAGTGGAAAAGAAATAAGACGGGGAAAAGGAGGATGAAGAAAATGATGAAATCGACGAAGAAAAACAAGAGACAAGATGTCACAAGCACAAGGAAAACCGCAGGAGCCTGAGAATGATAATAAGAATTGGATTGCTTTGTCAGAATGAGACACTAACAACCCTGGTGAAATTCAAAAGTGGAACTCACCATTAAGAGTCTTCAGAGGATGTCATAGAATAAATTGTATGAATAAAGTAACTAAAGCTCTGTAATCTAAAAATTATTTTTTCTAAGTATGGGATGAGGCCACGGTGTAGGAAACACTGCCAAAAAAACAAACATAAGGAACAAAGTTCACAAGGCATCAAGGAACAAAGTGCTAAACGAAGAAAGAAAAAAACAAAAACCAATTGGTCAAAATAAGCAGCTGCGCATGTCATGCCACCTGCTATGTCCACTTCTTAGTGGCTTAGGATGAGCCACATCTGAGTGTTGGGGGCATGTTGGCCTGGGAAAGGAGCGCAAGGAAGAAGTTCAGCCACAAGCAAAAGAAGGTGTGCAATGAATGCGACAAAAAGAAAGGAAGGTCAAGAAGGAAGCAAAGGAGTAGTGCAGGAAGAATGGAGAGGTGTGTGATGAAGGAAAGGCGAGTGCATGGGTGTGTAGGTGATAATAGCCAGAGAATGACATGTGCAGATCGTGGCTGCTTAAGGTAGCATAAGCCCGTGGTTATGCACATACGAGCGAGTATTTGTAAGTCAGGCCGATAGTGCCTCGTGTCAGGTCATGATCACCATAGCTGTAGCCTGAGGGGCGGCTGATGGTGATAGTTAATAGACTTCCTATATGAAGTCGACCCTGAGTGGTCATGTAAAATAGTATAAATAGGATGGATTCAATAGTGAGAGGGTTGGGGTATTAGAGGGGGTTGTTGATCACTTGTTGGTGATAGTTGGCTTTCCAATATTTATTGTGGGTTGTTCCTGGGAAATCCATAGCGAAGGACACCATTTTCATCATAATTTTGTAGAGAGTAAAAGAGGAGAAGACTCAGGAAGAGTTTGGTAGTGATAAGAGGTTGTTGAGTTGTGGATCTAGCTTTTATGTGCGCAGACTGCTAGGACTAGAAGTAGGGTAGAAGAATGAACCAGAGAGCATGAAAACTAGAATTCTGATTCATAAAGACATATCATAAGATCAATGTGTATCCTGTAGACTGCAAGGTGCTATACCCTTTTCTCATGCCAGATGAAGAGCACCTTGGTGTTTTTTTCCAGATGGGTTTCCACGTTATTTCTTATGTTTAAATGGATGATTAATGTTGTGAATGTATATGCAAATCGTTTCTATTTGCTTCCTATATGATGATGAAATATGGATTGAATGCTTGATGTTATACTGTAATTAGTAGATGAATGTTAGGGAAGTATCGTTGAAATCTATGCATATATCGGCCTGTGTGTTTATGTCTTAGGTCACGACATAAGTGGTGGATGGTTTGTCAGTACGAGCGAGCTGCGGTGCACAAGTTGCGCCAGCTGTGATGTCGGGAACAAGGATAGGTTGCACGTGCTGATATATTGTTTTGCTCATATGCGCAATACTGAATCCATCGTCCAACCATCCAGTTTCCTTCATCGAATGCCTTGGCTGCGTGCCAAGGGACTGTACTCCCTCGACAATCGTGGAAACATTGTTCTAGCAGTTACCCATCGAAGATATATCTTGGGTGAGACTGCGCCTGATCTATGGGTGTTTCCAACAGGGCTTTCTCTGTTGGGCCAGTATTTCGGGTGTTTGTTGGGTTGACGAGCTGTGCACAACTTGGGTCACGCGAGTTAGGGAAAGTGGCCAACAAAAATTCTTTAGGGGTTTAAACATAATTATGTTGATTTGTTGATTTCTTTTGAGGCTCTAGAAATGTCTTTTTAAACCCTTAATTCCTACATACTAGTAATTTCTCTTAATTATTAACAACAATTTTCATTCTTAAGGGGTTTAAACATAATTATGTTGATTTCTTTTCAGGTTCTAGCAATGCTGTTGTAAACCCTTAATTTAATTTGCACATACTAGTAATTTACTTTTATTATTAACAAAAAATTTATGCATATTAAAAAAATTTGAAAAGTTAGAGAGAAATAATAAGCTTTAACTTGGTCATTTTAGTAACAAAATTGTAACAATTAAACAACGACTTTCACAAAAATGACAAATTAATGGCATCTTACAAAAAGAATTCAACAAACATAGATTTATTTCTCATATATGTTCACATCTAGAAAATGAGACAAACATTCTTTCAGGATTTAAACATAATTATCTTGATTTGTTGATTTCTTTTGAGGCTCTAGCAACGCTTTTTTTAAACCCTTAATTCCTACATACTACTAATTTTTCTTAATATTAACAACAATTTTCATTCTTAAGGGGTTTAAACATAATTATGCTGATTTCTTTTCAGGATCTAGCAATGCCGTTGTAAACCCTTAATTTAATTTGTACATACTAGTAATTTCCTTTTATTATTAACAAACAATTTATGCATATTAACAAATTTTGAAAAGTTAGAGAGAAACAATAAGCTTTAACTTGGTCATTTTAGTAACAAAATTGTAACAATTGAACGACGACTTTCACAAAAATGACAAATTAATGGCATCTTACACTCACTTCCAATTAATAAGAGACAAGTCTTTATTTAGTTAGAAATACAACATTTTTTATTAAATATTATTAAATAACAAGTCTTAATACAAATTACTAAATGGAAAAAACTCTTGAGCAAGTTTTACATTAAATGTAATGTCTAGTATTGCATGTATCATAATCAATAGCTTGGTGGGTGAGCTCAAGTGGTTGAATTCTTTGAGCTTCATGTAGGATGTCTTAGTGTTGATCCCAAAGCTAGATTTATTTGTTGCGTTCCTCACTTGATGTCTCTATTTGGATTTGGAAACATAGTTAGTGGTTATGTGTTTACACTAGGTACCATTTGTGAAATGGTGATGCAGGAGCATCATGGCATGCCAACAATGTGATGAGTTGCTCACATGATGTGGCATATTTTTGGTTTGTTTATTTTTTTGAATCATAGTTTGTTAGCTGTAGGAGTGATTGCGTCTCATGACTCCCTGCGTGGAGATCAAGCCACAAGCAGTTTTGATTTGGATAGTGATGTTTCCATCATGCTTAGTAGTTGTTTGTTTTCAGTTACAAGACCTCTCATTAAGGGAGAATGTAACAGTTTAGATTAAATAGGAAGATTTGAGAAGGAGAGAGGGTTATCCTCTTCAGTATTAGAATTGGAAATTTGCAGAGAAACGGACAGACCTGCGTCTGGTTCCGATTGTAAATATTTTAAGACTAAAGAAGAGATCTAAGCTTTGTGTTTGTGTGCTTGATTAATAGAAGATTAGTTGTGTTTTTTATAGTGTTATTATCCTAAATTCATTTATTGATTTGAGTTGTGTATTCATGAGGAGCTGACTTCGGCGGTTTTCTGAATATCTGTGTATTTCTGTAAAATCATTGACTCACACATGAATTTGTTGCTTGAATAGTCGAATGAGGTTATAGATGCATGCATAGAGGGATAGGCTAATGAATATTATATATTTTAGGTTGGATTGATCAATTCTCTGATCAATCGACGTAGCACGAGGGTTTTCTAGCTTAACAAGTTTTTTGCAAAAAACAGACGATGGGGATTGAGTCTATAGACAAAGATATGAGGGTCTAGGAGAGATCCACAACAAAAGTTGCAAGGGAGATAATAGATATACAAATATCTATGAGATTCTATCCAAAAGTATATCGATAGTCATGGAGAAGGCCATAAAGATCTGAAGGTTGGAAATATTGCGGGGGAGGAAACTTTTGGAAGTTGGTTGAGCATACCACATCCCGTAACCCGCAGGCAGAAATCCTATTGCGGAAGGAGAATTTTGGGGGCATAAATTTGGAGATTTGGTTGGGAATCCTGCATCCCACAACCCACATGCAGAAACGCTATTGTAGGGATAGAATTATGGAAAGGCCTGTTGCGGAGGAAGAGTTTCAGAAAAGCTTGTTGTGGAAGCAGAATTGCAGGGTGGAAATTTTACCGTAGAATTTCGTCAAGGGATAAATTTGGCTATCTTGCTAAGGGTAGGATCCACCATATCCTGGAGGTGATGGTAGGGTTGGCTGTGGTCGATCCAGCCTACACCAAATGGGAGGAAGTGTCAAGGATTTTCCCCATGAGGTTTTCCTTGTCAAAAAAATATGAGAGTCAACATTGATATTAAAAGTGATGTGTCTATCAATGTATATCCATAGAACATGGGCTAAATTGATTCCACAAGGAGCTATTGCTACAACTACCACTTAATAACTACCATGTGCACTAATAAAATAAATATTTTACCTGTTTCAAACAGATAACGTCTTTTTCCCTTGAGCTTTAAGTATTCATTTATATGAGGCACTATTGATAGAATGTAGGTGGGGCTTCCCTTCATTTGAAAATATATGGAATGATCCTCACTTCATGATTTACAAGTCACTTTTTATTTTATGGTTATTTTGCAACATTGAACATAATTTAATTCCCTCATATAAAGCATTGAAGGGTAATGAATGATTTAAATTTGATCTAGGATAGAAAGCATATGAATGATCCATATCCACATAGTTGCTAGAAAAATGACCACTAAGATCCATCATCATAATAGCACATGTATCATATATATTTCACAATTTAATACTAACAAATACACCTACTAACTAGTGGTGCTACAATGTGGTCTACTTTTGTGTCCTAAGAATATATTAAATATGGAGTCTCTTAGGGATGTCCGTTTCTTAGGTACATTGTCTTACCATCTTCCTCCTTCATCTCTTGTATTATAATCATTGGCTTAGCTACGTTAAATTCCTCACGGGACTCACCTGGGGGACTCACCCACTATTTGGGTTTTATCTAGGAATTTGAACACCTTTTATGGTGTAACAGTTGGTTAAGATGCCTCACTTGAAGTCCTAGGTGACCCAAATATATTTTGGGTCACTTAACTTGTTGTTTAGTTAGGAAAACCCTCCCTAATTCTTCTTGTTATTTTCACCAAGTGATTCATAGATTCCTCAGAGTTCACCATGAGTTTAGTTTCTCGATCATAGAATAATGTCAGTCTATTTAAATACATAGCAGATATTTAATATCAATAATACTTGGACACTTTATATTTAGTTAAGGTTAACTTGGTATAATATGTCTTTAGATAAAATTTGTTTATTTAGTATGCAATTTTACTAAAATAAATCGATGGCCACAATATGTTTTAGAAATAGGGTTATTTGACAATCCCTCTTTGCCTCAATCTTAAGAACTATATTGATCTATGACTTAGCACGTAATTGACCCATGATCTATACTTAAATAGCAAAGAGGTTCATTAGGCAATTATCAATTGTGAGAAACTCACATGTAAATTATTTTTCCTTTTGCATTAATATATTTCCTCAAGTTGCCATTTGGCTAGGGACATTAACTATTTTTCTCCTTGAGGGTTTGAACCACTTACAACATAAGTGTGTCAAATTTTTATTTTTTTGTTTAAGTGATTACTTAAGTTGTTCAACTCGTCTGTAAATACTCTATTTTAGTTGAATATGGTATATTGATCCCATTATTGATTGATATTGAACCTATGTAAATACATGCATAAAAGGTTTTCTAAATTATTCTATTTCTATTCATTTCTTGGCTGAAAGAGGTGTTCAATTGCATTTAATGCACCATTTTAAGTTAGAATTTCTTTTCGGTTCACTAGAAAAGGTTTCAATTTGACCAAGATAATATCATTTTATCATATCAAGATGTATGTTGTTTATACTTAAGGTTTTCTTTTTTTAATATGTTGTTTCATATTTTGCTTTGGTTTTCTATTTTATTTCTAAAGTTTCTCTCTTTTTGGTCTACATATATCCTTTGTCGTGCACTTTGTGTGAACTTGTAATATTAAAAATATAGTAGGAGGTGATTTCTTGGCTGCATATTATATTTGTTGTGCACCTTGTGCAAACTCAACAAATGAAAAAAAAAGAGAATAAAATAACTTTCTAGGTAAGATAACCAAGAATATTCAGCGCCAAACTTGAGAAGTTTTGATATGGAACTTTTGTTTGGTGGTTGTTTGTCGTTGTGTAAAAAGTGTTTTGTAGGACAAAAATAATATTTTTGGGGTGTGTACAATTACCAACACAACCACCAACAACAACAACAACTCAATTCTCCTTCTTAACATTGCTATATATTTTGTTTAACTCACTTGGTTGAAAGCTAATTTATTGAAGTCAGATGTATTCAATTAAATTCCTACTTTTTTTAAGTCATATTTTTTAATATGTTCATGGAACTTAGAAAATAAAGTAACATCATCATAAAAGTGTTTCTCACCCGTTTTATGAAAGTGGGGAGCTTATTTTAAAAAATACCTTATTAGTAAAGTGATATTATAGGAAAGTTAGTAAAGGGGGGTGCCACTTTGTGGAGTCAACCAACCTCTACCTGTTATGTGGATCCCTACTCCTTTACTCCATTCTCAAAAATCTTATAATTTTAATATTCTAAATGTGATTTAAATACAATTGTTTTTCAAACTACCTTTTTTTAGATCATTGTATCCAAACAATCAGTTTCTACTTTTAAATTCATATTTGCTACATATTATAATATCATTACTCCAACATATATTCTTCTTACCAGGACCATCTAATTCTCATGGAAATTCCATAGGTAAGATGCCCTAGAAAGTACATTTTTTTATCAGATTACCTTGGCAAAAACAACTGTCCCCACTAATTCCTCAAAGAAAGATAAATGGGATGTGGATTAATCGAGATGTTCATCTCTCATGACTTACAATTTCATGTTCAATGAATTGGCCAACTAGATGTGGCTTGGAAAATTTTGGAAACCATGTTTGGTAATGATATTGGATCTCACTAAAATTAACCCCCCGGTCACTTTAAATCGAAGTGATTTATATTGCATTGAAGAATATCTATGTAAATTTGAAACCTTTAACATCTTATTTTGAGAATGTAAGAGACCCAAGCCAAATATCTAATATATTTATGATATTCTTGCTAATCTTGGTAGTCTTGATTCGATTTTTGTGTCTACTTTTCACTCCATCAACAAAGGTTTAAAAATTGATTTACAAATCGCTCACTCTTGAATACTTTTGTAATTATTTAGTTAGAGAGAAATATAATCTCTTTCATTTTGATGTGATTAGCATATATGGTATTTTACAAAATCCTTAGTGGCACAAAAAACATATAAATACAAGCATCAAAAGAAGCAACAACCTCACGACAATAAACAAAATAAGGGTCTCAAACCTTCTCAACAATTTTCTACACCCAATGGTGATAAAGGAATTAAATAAAAAAATTTAATAATATTGAGAAACATTATAGATTTTGTGGGAAAGAAGGTCATGTGTAATCTAAGTGTTTCAATTAAATGGAACCCGTGGAACTAGCGATGAAGAAGAAGGACATCAGTCTTGATTCTTATTCTAACTTTTATTATCGTGGACATGCACTTTTTTCTTCTAGTTTTTTCTTTAATAAACCATTTATTATTCTTCTAATGAGTGGGTCCTTGATTCTAGATCATATTATTATGTGGATAAGGATAAATCCAGTTTTCTTGCTCTAAGATTAATATAACACCCAAAAATATGTGTTTATAATGGAATATCTCTTTGTGTTGTAGGGTCTGGAACTGTTCATCTAGATGATGCTCATTTCAAATATGTATCATGTGTTCTAAGTATTTCCTACAATATTTTTCTAGTTTATCAAATGAGTCATTCTAGTGAAGGTGAGACTGTAGATTTTTTATCCCACCAAGTTGTAATCAAGGATTTAAAATATCCTAAGAATTCCCTTGGAATTGAAATTGTTGATGATATTACTAAGTTGTACATATTTAACACCTTTGGGTTATCATCTTTTCCATCAGCTTTTAGTTTTCTTAGTGATGGCTTGAGAAAACCTTTCCATGATCAATTTGACATCTATACCAAGTCTCTTTACAGTAGCCATCCAATCATAAAATGGTGAATGGTCTTCCTCTGGTTTCTTATAGAGATGTTTTTCCTAGGCGTGTTTTCGACAAACATCATTGGGATTGTTTTGATAAGCATGCTTCTTGTCATACCTTGGACACGAGGATTTCACTCAGTGAACTTCTTACTTAGCACACCCGTTCATAGGACATTAAAGAATATCCCTAATTTCACTAAATATTGGAAAAATCCTCCTAAAATAAGATTGTTGAACCCCCCCTCCCAATATACCTCTCCAATTAAGAAAACCCCTAGTTTTACCAAATATTTAAAGTATAAACTTTTATCAACCCATTTTAAATACTCCCTTTATATCATATTATGAAGTTGTGAGAAATATGAGCCATAACACATCTTAGTATAAGAAACAATATATTAAATAAAATAATAGTATAATGCTAATAATGATCCCACCTGGATTGCACAGTTGACTAATCAATTTGTAGCATTGGATAGTGGAAGACCCAATGAAAAAGTAAAGGGGAAGGAAAAAATGCATAAAAGGAAACTCAGTCAAGAGATAAATGTAACAAAGAATGTGAAAGAATGATAGTCCAATAGTCGGTTCAATGATTAGAAAATATGATAATTGCATATGTTTCACACCACAACCTATCAATCAACCGATTTTATATCATGTAAAAACAATTATAGCCATAGAGAGATCATGTTTTGTATAAGCTTAATAAATTAAACTTGATAAAAACACAAAATTGAAACCCTTTGATTGATGGGCTTCCATACATTTCAGTGTATTTTATTTATTGAGACGGTATGCGAACAAACACTTGATTTTCTCTAAGAATAAACTACAACAAAGAAATCGTATTAATTCATGTGAAAAAATGTATTAATAAAATTTTAAACATGTTTAAAAAAATTGAAACAATCCACTCACAAAAATATTTTCCTATTGCAATATTTCTTATTCATTGTGCTAAATTTCCGCTACCTTAATTGACAATCTTGTATACAATCACTTTCTACATTTAACTTTACATAAAACAAATATTAAAACAATTATATATATATATAT